>VYYJ01000366.1:0-65222 GCA_021029165.1 Cyphoderus albinus | reverse complement strand
ATTAACTTTTCGTTATGTTTGTGATGCATTAATTCATAAACGCGAAGAAATAAATTGATCATTGCTAATACCATATGATTATGAAAAGGTGAAGAATAAAAAATAATATTCTCCAAAGCCGCTTATTATCTGTATTATTGTGATTGTGCATCAAAACACAAAACATTGCGCAAAAATAATTTGGGTGTTTAAACTATGCACATTTATTTTCTACAACACATGTTTAACAATTTATTTTAGACAATATTTATTATATCTGTTTCTAAATTTCTTAATACCGTTATTTATTATTTGTGTAGGTATGTTATGTATTTATTTATTTGTGAGAGATCGTTAATTCACTGAATACATTTTACTCCTCGCATAATTTACATTTTATATTAATAGTATTTGCTAGCTTTAGATTATCCTAGTTTACCCTTTATCCATCTCAGGCAACCATTCATTTTAGGACCTCTGTAAAGACAATTCATTCACACGATTGGCATGGTCTGCTGAGGTTGCGGTAATTCATGATATGACGTGGCTAATTTTCAATTGCGTGAATTAATTTGAGAAAAGCGATACTATTTGGTTCGGGAAATAAAAAAATAAGTACCTTTCTGTTTATTTCCTCAATCCCCAAATCAAAAATATTTTTCCAATTTCCACCTTGCACTCTTTTACCAAAACTCACGCCATATTTAACCATTGCACAGCATTCAGGAAAAACCGCAATCGCGTAATACTGTTGCAGACACTTTTAGTCCAAAACCGGAACTGCGAGAACAACATTCACGAGTGAAAGTGAGAATGTTGTTTTTCAGTAACATAAAAATGTCTGTGCAGCGGTTTGGTGAGTGAAGTTTTGTAATGGAAACATCCGCCCCAACTCACTCACAATCAGTTGAGAAGCACCTTTTTAGTTTCATAAAGGATCAAGTATTTGATCAGGTCAGGTAATGCTATTAATGACGATGATATGATAATTGGTATTTGTGCACATTTTTGCATACTACTTGAACAGTTATGACATCAGCACACGGTAGTTTCAGGACTAATTCACCGGGACACGTCATTTGTAAAATGAAATGACCATAAATCTTGAAAGTTGCGGAATTATATTTACAAAGGTTGCACCCAGTTTTCCAGTCCAATAATATTTATTTTACACCTACAGCAGCATGTCTGGTGTTGGTGAAACTGGAAGTTAAATATGATAGAGTAATACAACATATCGTCAGAATCTGGTCTCAAACACTACAAGACGATAAAAAAAATTCATCAAATTTTTCGACATTTTAGGTCATTTAAAATGAACAAAGTTATTGCATTTTTCATGACCAATATCAAGTGTCTAATACAAATACATGATAAATAACGCTGTCGCATGACTCAATCCAAGATTTTCGTAGTACATCAGAGAAAATAAAAGAAATTTGACAACCAAACTCAGACAGACACCAAGATAATTAATTTTATCATACTCTGAAATTATGTACAAGTGCTTTTTATTGCTGATACTGATACACTAGCAGAAACTGAATGCTTGCAAAGCATGTTCCACTACTGCTGACACGACTACTAACCAAATTCCACTGGATTGATTTGTGAACATGATTACACAAAGTTGCATTTTGCACTGGAAATTATTAAGGGATAAATATTCTTTCCTGGTTCAAAAGGATATCACAGATCATTCCCTGTCTCATCCAAACAAAAATTTTATCCGCATTCTTTCATACTCAACTAATTAATTTTTCCTGTCACAATAAAGCTATAACAAAATCTAGTTATGTCAGTAGTTCTTACTCACACGGTGTGTATTGTAAGAAAGTTAAACGAATATTCACTAATCTATTAAATTGATACACTCCTATATTCTAGTAATTACAACAGTTTCAAGTTACATTATTATTTAAAATCATTGTTCTTATGATGACAAGAATTGCAAAACTATGAGTTTGCAAATTACATTTATCTGAATGTGTACGATACTTATTTATTCTATTTTAATATATCTACCTGTTAAAGCAAAGTCTTATCATGCCAGTTAAGCTTAAGCACTAATTACAATTATATACAAAAATACACATCGGTATTGACTAAGAGGAAATGCCTACTACTTACGCTTGCAATGTCAGTTGCAAACGTGTTGAAACTGAAACTTCAATTCTGTAATTATTTTACAATGACGGAATGACCTCTTTACCTTGTTCGACTGGAGTGCGCACTTCTTTTTCATAGAAAACACGTAGAACAATTTTCAAATACAAATGTATCTCAAGACCCTATTAATGGTTCATTAGCACAACTGTTTACATAGGTATATTTTATAGTGTAAGTACAATAATATAATTAGACATTTTTTGATTAATATTATTATTTTTTGATTAAGTTGTATTTCTCAAAATGGATTTTAATTCGTCATAGCGGTTGTGTTCCTATTCATATGAGCTATGTGTAGGACAATGTCGCCTTCCTGCGAAGGTACTCCATGCCGGTAATCTACACAAAATGAAGCTACATACAAGGTCCACAAGCCTCTAGAACCAAATTACTTCCGCCAACTTATCCAATTTCACTGAATGAAGTGAAACAATACAAACAAACTTGGAAATTCTTTTACCCTAGCAAAAAACACAAGTATAGCATAAGTACGTGAATGTTCATGATTTCATGACAATTAGTACATACACATGATTATTACGTTCTCAAAATTAGACTTTTCAAAGATATAGAGCAAACGTAGCACAAATGGTAAACGTTTCATTGGTGCCAACTAATCTACGCCTAATATATATATACAGTATACATTTAAACAGCCTATAATTGTATAATAAAAATAGTAAATTTCTAACGTATTTAACACCTTCAAATTACATACTTTACACATGTCGAAAATGTCATTGTAATATTTCATTTACCCATATCGAGTTGGTTGCGTGATTTGCAAACGTAAAGATATGAATCAGACTCGGACACCTTTAACGTATTTATGCATATTTAACGTATTTATTAAATAAAAATGTTCGGAAAACCAACAATAAACTGCATTAAGGAGAGTAACCAATTGGTTAAATAAAATACTTGCTTCTTTACAACATACCTTTACGTATTTACCTAATAGATTTGCTTTTACTTAATTATTTTTTATCTGACAAATACATTTTATTTGAAACCTTGTTAGAAGTTTTTAGATTTTACTTTACGAGAAGAAATCTCTCCAGTTTCGTGAAAGAGTTCTCCTTTATGGGGGAAACATCCAAAGCTGAAGTACTAAAATCATACTGTAGCTTCATTGTAACTAACTGCGTCGTTGCAATCAATTTGCCAAAATAATGATACCGTGATCCTGTCCAAAATAGTTAAAGATAACGATAGTGATGAGTATATTCATACACTTGCTAAGTAAAAGTTCTTTTATGTTGTCAGAAAATCTCGTGGTTTTTCCCATAAGCACACGGCTTAGGGAATAAAAAGAGGCAAAAGAGCTTTTTAAGGAGTGCGCTAGATTCGTTTTCTTTTTGAAAGACGTTCATTCGACGATAAATTACTCATCTGCTCCATCCGGAGTTTGGAGAAAGTATTTCATCCCGTTATTCATCGATGTTTTTTTTAGTTTTGCACCCACTTCACCAGCTCTGCTTGATGAAGATTGTTTCTTTGTTGTTGCTGTCTTCAGCGATTTCAACGTCGAGACTTTCAGATTGCACTAACTTTTTCACCAAATGGTCCTGTTCCGGAGCCACATCGAATTTCTCGTGGAGTAGTTGACCGTGTGAAAGTTCCTGGAATTGAGCCTCCCGATGAACGTGGAGTATCTCGAAACGTGCAAATTCCATTCATTTGATGCAATGAACTAACCTCCGGATCCGATCTCCTGGTATAAAAAATAAATTAATGAATAGCAGTATGCATTAAATATTGAAAGTATTATTCAGTCATCAAATTGATGATGAGTTTGCACCATTAATATTTGGAGTGACAAAGTATGTACAAATACAAATTTTAATTATTTTTGGCCTATAAAATGAAGTGGTTTTACTCATGACTTTGTATAAAAGAAAGGAACCCTTTAAGTATGAAAGTTATTAACATTCCCCTTTTCTACCATATCTCCTCTCTCGTCGTTTTACTACAATCAATTTACACATGGATGATTGTAATCCTCCGATAAGTAGAGAAATTTGAAGGATAAATGCCTAATTAGGCGGTACTTTAAATTTAAGAATTGAGCGGAGATGTGTCAGTGAAAGAAGGAAGATAGTGACTAGATTCGTTTCTACAAAGCTATCACGTCAGCCGACTTCCTTTCTACAATCATTAAATAGCGCTTTCACTTTTGTGCTGAAGGCATTAAGAAAAACTAACAATGCTCTGATCACATTATCACCGGCGCACTATCAAGAGTTCCTGTAGTCAGTGCCTGTTCTCACATTGTATCTTCTCTCTTATTTTCTTGACTGAACTTACCGTCTCTGAATGAGAGCTACGGCTTGGTAACCACATCGCCTGCAGCAAGAGATAAGCTGACAAGAGCAGCAGCTCGACTGTGTACAGCAGGGCGGCAGTCGTGAAGTCAGAATTCGATGAAACGCTGCTCGAAACTCTGAGTTAAAAATTGAGTATATTATTGGATTGAACGCTGAGTTTGAGTAGCCCAACCAAGTTAGAATCTGCAAGAACAAAAATAGAGAAAGTTGTGAGAGAAAATAAAAGCGAGAACAATCAAGTCTTTTGCTACACAAAAACTGAGAGTGAACTGACTCTGTCAGACAATTGCTGTCTGCTGATGCGATAGGTAGAAAAAGGCAGCCTTTAAGGAGCCACCATTACTTAAGTGAAAGACATTATACAGCTGTGTATCACCATCAGCATATCATCATCTGGCACATTTTCACCACGTTTTCACCAAGAGACTCAAAACTCAAACGGAGGAAATACATTTGGGCATCAACCTACTATAGTAGCTGAAAGAATCACTAAAAAGCCCTCCCCTTCTCTCTGGTTAGTGTGTTGAGTTGAACAAGTACGAGGAAAACTCTGACTGACACTGACAGGACGTGTGGAACATCATTTCCATCCCATTACTGGCATATCATCATCGGCGTAAATTTGTATTACTTACCGTTACCACATACTACAATCCACTGAGGGCTATGCATATCCAAACGTCGTCTATATCAAACCTGTTTTCGTCACTCAGCAACTTCTACCAGCAAAAAATTCCACAAAGGCCGGGCTAAAATTTCCCTTTTAAAGGCATGTCAAATTCATCGTGTCTTGTTTTGTGTAGACCTTCCCCCTTATTGAATCCGGGTGAGTGCTCAATTTTTTGTTGGTAACCGCTACTGCTACATCTTACTTTTCAAAAACACGGATTTGGGCTATACATTATGGAAACCACAGCATAGATTTCAATCTTGTGTGATTTGTGGTTATACAAAAATAACACGACATCATCCACTAGATTCTGTTGCAGACAATGACAGCTCTGGCGGTACGCTAAGTATGTTCCGGTGTCGCCTGTGGCGGTTTCTAAAACGACGAAAATATTTCCTTCCGACGCTGCCAACTTGCATGATGAGGCCACGGCTACATACAATAAAGGTTTTTCTTTACTGTCCTAGCTGCAGCGCGCAACGTACCCTAGAAAATTCCATTATCTTTTCCTTCCGAAACGAGGTCAAACGTTGCTGAATATTTGACAAATTCTATTTCACAGCAGATGAATTGATGATCCACAGTATTACAAATGTTAGTGTCCATTGACTGACATAAAATGTACCATTTCAACACTGATATAATCGTATCGTAGAATGACAGCCAAATCGAAGTCTTGAAATTTGATACGTAACGCATGATTCAATATAAGGGTCGTAAGTAATGTGATGTGCTCATCGTCAAGGAAGACTGCGTTCTCCTGTTGACCTTATCGATTGGATAATATTTTAGACCTCAATCACAGCTTGAAAGAAAGAGAAGCATAGGAAGAAAATAAAAACTGATGCGATGAAATACAGAGAAAGCGTTTGTACTGGGGTACATGAAGAAAAATGCAGAAATAAGCAATTCGTTCATTATTTACGTAGGTCAGAGAGTTTGTTTATGCGAGTCGGAACGGAGAAACGTAACACGAACTGTAATGAATCTCAGATTGATCTTTGTGAATAAATATAATGTTTGATTTGACTTCGTACCTTGAATGCAGGGATTGGGATACACGTTTTGCAATACGCGGCAATAATGTTGGCACAAAAGAATGGCACCCAGCACACCAGGAAGACGCCCATAATGACGCCAACGGTTACTGCAGCTTTGTGATCGGAAACCTAAGAAAGAAGAGTAAATGCGAACAAGTTAGTTTACTGCGTAAATTTCCTACGAACGGGGCTTGAACTATCTTCAATCTACATTACAAAAAGACAAGGTCCATTTGTGGGTTAAGCAAACTTCGAAACAGGTGAAGCTTTTCCTTTTTGTTACATGAGCGATGATGATAGAAGAGCAAGCGGCATTTCTTTTCAACTTTCCCCCTGACTACATTCGTGCAAGCTGTGCTTTAGCAGTGGTGATGTCATCGGCAGAGAGAAGAGATTTCCATTTTCCTTTTATCAAAAAGAACCACTGTGTTTTTCATCAGAAAATAGAGAAATTGTTTTATTATGTGCGGACTGCACTAGAAACGAGTAATGTCGAGTAATGAAAATCCAAATTTTCAACGCATCAGAGATAAAAGGGGAGCAAACAAGACTACCTGCTGATACAACTATATCACAGGATGATCACCATCATCGTCATCAGCAGCGTTCTAGGGCTTAAAAATGTGAGAGTGGGACTACAGAGGACCAAGCACATTTCCATCATATAACGACTAAGTACTAGCGTGGCACGAGTTGATAACGGTCTACGCTTAAAACGCAATTGCGGAGGAATGAAGAAATGACAAGGGGAACACGTACGTCGATATCTGCTTAACAGGATAAAAAGGGCAACACGAGATAAATGCGTCTGGTTTCCCTACGTAAAACGAAAGACGACGAAAAAGGACTAAAACATTCAGACAAAAAAATTCCCGACAACTGCACATCCGAAAAGAAGTAATTACACAAGTTGTCGAGCATCAGTCCGACTGGGTTATGTCTAGTTTGATGTAATTGGATGTGCAAGTGGAAAGTCGTGGGTATTATTAGACGTGGAGAAATTTTTTGCTCTCCCTTTTAAGGATTCCTTTCAAGAATATAATAAAATTAGGCGAAGAAAAATAAAATGTAGGAGGAGTAGAAAACGAAGAGCTGAGCTTGGCACGTGGTCCAGAAGTTGACCATTTTAGTAAAGCAATGAGCGCCTTTGATAAATGTCAGATTGTCTGATAAAGGTAGAATATCAAATGAAAATGGGAAGGTTTTACATAACTACATTTTAAAGTAAAATTTGGCCTGTTTACGAAACAAAATTGTGCCCTTGAAAACAAGTTGCATACTTTTAAAAAAGGTTCAAAAATAGGATTATACGGCTTTCCACATTGTGTGCGCATCATTTTAATTACACAGATAATAATTAACATGAAAGCAAGTTTCCAAAATTGAGAGGTGGGTGTAGTATAAGGAACTACTCAATCTCCGCCTGCGGTTTCGCTTGTGAACGAGAAGTTTCGCAGAAGGCTATATTGAATTTTTCGTGGTGGGTTTGAAGGGGTATTTAGTTTTTCGCACGGCAAAATTTTGTTGCTTTTTCTATATGTCTTGCACATTATATGAAAACTGAGTTCTACATGAGAAGGATTTCAGAGTTTTAATTTTCTCACGGGCGAAGTTGTACGATATTATGAATAGAAGATGTTCATGACAGCAAAGTAACAATAACAACGAAATAGTATTTCAAACAATGCTGAGCTATGGCAAATGAACTTGGTTTCAATGCAATAAACAACCCGGGATTATTTTCTGATGTCAAACATGACGGAATTGGAAATTGCATAACATTTGAATACTTGCTTAATACGGGGTTTACAAGAAAATAGTTTGTTAACGTATTGTCGGGAAATCGAGTAAGTACACATGAATAAAGAGTTTTGTACTCTGATGTGATTTGAGGAAAGTTTAAAAGTTAGCGTGCCAACTTGTCTCGGGACAGCTTGCCTCCCGGAACTCGCCACGACGACGTTTCTTGCTAGCTTTATTGTTAGTGGTTGCTGTAATCGCATGCGAGGAGTGTGGTATTAGTGAAAATTTAAAAGTTATCTGGAGAGTATGCACCTGGTAGGAAGATGATGGATGAGGAGCTGATGGTCTAGATTCACCACATCTTGGTGGGGGCCTTGTCACGGCTTTGATGTTTTTGACGTGCTTCCTGGCATAAAGATAAAGGCGGCAGTAGATGCCAACCATTACAAAACACGGCAGGTAAAATGAGACGCATGAGGAGACAACAGCGTAAGTTGGACTCAGATCCAGAGCACAAGTTGGAAGTTGCTGCTCAGAGTCCGGCGGCTCTTCAGGCTTATCATCTGCAGCTCGATGTAGGTCCAAAGAAATGGGTACGAAAGAAATCAAAGCAGCCAAGATCCATACGACAGTTATTACGCCCAAAATGCTCCTTTTGTTAACCCATCTTCCATAGCGTAATGGATCTTTGATATGCACGTAGCGGTCCAAAGATATCGCTGCCAGATTGAGGATCGATGCCTGGAATAATAATAGCAAGACAAATAGCAACAAAACAAAATTAGAAAAACCGTTTTGAGAGGAGGATTAACATCACAAGAATTTGCCTCTAGAAATCTGATGATCTGCTAGCTATTTTACCCATTTTAAAAATAGCATCCGCCTACGAAAATGTAGACGCAAATGTGGTACAGTACAGTATTTGTCCGTTTCACATTGCGTACGACTGAGCTTTTCATCCGCTTATGGATTTTCTATGTCCTAATATGTACAAAGACGTGCTAAGAAAGGGATTATTCAAATGGGCTCACATAGTCGCCCCTTTCCAGACTGACAGGCGAAAAACGCAGACCTTTCAAGAATATTTATTTTTTACAAAATCCGTTAGTAACTTACCGTTGAGCACATGACGTCGAACGCTATCCATGTGTCACAAAACTGTTTTCCGAATATCCAGTAGCCTAGAAGATCATTAACTCCCGCAAATGTCATGACGAGACACGCTACAAACATGTCGGCTATCGCAAGTGAGACAATAAACAGGTTTCCAATTCGTCGCAGAGACCGCTCTGTGGCTACTGCGATGCACACCAGAGCATTTCCCACGATGGATGTGATGATCATCAGAGATAAAAACGTACCTACAACGATTCACACGAATGCCAATTAAATAATGTACACAACAAGTGCATTATTGTTTAACGTTAATTATACGATATTCAACTATTCAATCTTAATCTATGTTGTATAAGGCATAAAAAGGCATTCATCCACCCTAACCATACAGGTACTTTGTAAACGCATATAGTTAAATAATTTTTATTCACAGTTGAATATGCCATCCAAGAGAAAAACTGAGGATAAACTGTCCTTCCAAAACGATTGCCATTTCTTTTGTGTCGAGCACACTGAAATACTTGCATTTTAACTCTGGACTTTGTTTAAGTGAAAACAATAAACATGAAATCATCAATATTAGAAAATGTGAACCTACTGTTACAAGGAAGAGTGTAGCAATACTTCGAAATACGATATTTTATTGTGCCTTTTCACACGACTAAATATTTAGCAAAGCTGTGCAGAAAGGAGTTACTGATGGGGTAGTAGTGCTACAAAAAACATCATGGAACATTCCAATCACACAGAGTTTAAATTTCGCTAGAAATGAGAAAAAACGCTTAAATGAGCAGAATAAAGTAATGAATGAGGACATAAACAGTTTGTTTACACGACAAACTGACATACTTTGAACTTTTAGAAGCAGAGGTTTACTTGTACCTTTAAAGGAAAAGGTAAAATTATTTATGATGGCATTTATACATCAGCCCTAAATTTTGAAACGGATCCTTCACTCACACCGAACGTTTTAAGGTGTCACCTGTATCCAGGTATGAGAGATATCAGGTGGATCAGGTGCTTGTAGTCGGAGTAAGTGACAGGGATCGAGTTTTTCATCTTTCTGAAAGTGTCCTCTTGGATGGCGTAGTCATCCGAAATAAAAATTATTTAAGCATCGGCCGAAAAAAGCATGTGTATGGTTGATTCAACTTTCTACAAGGGTGAAATCATTTTTTTCTGTGTATAATAGGGAACCATGAAAAGCCATGCCATCTTAATTATAAATATCTTTTGTTTTGTGCTCTATGCCCCCTCTCACAGAGCATCATCAACATTGTTCAAGACATGGAGTTAGCCTTTCCGTATTCCAGTAATGAAGATAGATTAGGAAATACATAATGAATGAGTAATGGAAATGATGGATCAGGTTTCTGGTGTACATTAGCACCGAAGCATCAACAGAACCGACTTCAACTCCTCTGATAATCATCTATTGTATGGATGAAACTAATCATAAAATTTGCATAAATCACATTACGTCGCCACGGAATTTAGTACTTTTGCATCCATATAAACTGATTATGGAGTTCATAGAGTACTGAAGTAAATGAGAATGACAATTCAAATAACGAGTCGGATTCCTGGAAACACGCAGCAAATGAAAGCCTGCGATTATATCATGTGTTATATTCTATTTGATCTTTTAATCTAAAGTTTGCAATCTCAGTTCATTGGATTAAATCTGTGTTCGAAACAGGCTGGATGGTGGAAACGGGAGCAAGTGTTGCGAGTGAAAGCAATAATGTATAGTGTGAAGAATATTGTGAAAGCAGTGAACGATAGCGTTTAGATTTTATTATAAAAATAATGACGGTGAAATGGGGATGGTTTGGTGGGAACACTTGTTCTCTTGTTTTGTTGGTGTGTACACAGTCACGCACACGCCTACACATTCATGAGATTACGTCCGACAAGACAATAAAGCTTTTCGCGAAGGTTCGTTTCCAAGAAGAGAGTGAAGTAATAATCCCAACATAACTTCATGCATAACAAGTATTTAGGACACTTTTCTGGTATTGATCGTCCGGCAAAGTTGTGGACTGAGTTGCATGGCGTCGTACAAGAGTATGTAGGGAACGAGTAGATTACACTGAGATTACTTAGGCCCCGCTCTTTTAAAAATATGACATTTGAAACTCAAAGAGAAAGTTTCATATAGCGGACCCATATTGCAAAAGGTAAACGGGGAGCGTTATGGTTAAATATTTATTTTCACAAGAGCGGTAGACTTTTCTTTAGTGGTACACAAAGAAGAGAATTAATTGTCTTTCTGACTAATTATCTTGTTGACTGTTGTCATGTAAATCCGGGTAAGCTTTTGAAAACAACTTCAAGTCGACCTCTTTGGAACCCTTCTTTGAAATGAATAGACACAGGACGGGAGAGATTCTCCTGTGATAGGAGAGAATATTATATAATTTGTTGACTGAGGAGTGCCATGATAAATATACGACCATGGCTTCTTCAACTGTTTGCCTATTCAATGTTGTGTATTTGATTTGGGAAGGCACACTTTCCAAATTTCTTTGTTTATCCATTTCTTTCTGGGTGATTTTCGTAATTTCCTTTGAAGAACACCGTTTCAATTCGGAACTTCACATTGTGCAACTCTTGATTCATCCCAATTCAACTGGTGACAATGAGAGTATTGAAATTATAAACTTTTGTTAAGTTGCTCAGTCGTGCAATCGTCCACAGTGCGACACAAAATGCAGGAGAGGAGAGTGAAAGTGGATTTTCATTGCAAGATAAAACGGAGAGGGATTTGTTGCATGCAAACAGAGTTATGTATTCCGAAAATGGTCGATTCTCAGTAAAATGTATTTCAAAGAAATGACTGTACTTCTACGCACGCAGACTTTTGGAGAGATGGCAACATCGAAGGAATTAAAGAGGATTAAAGAGTGTGAATGGAGGTCAAATTTCCTTTTTCAAATCTCGTTTCACATTCTCGATCCATCCCTTCGTTGTGATCGCTCTGTGCTTCACACTTTTTCAGATAGCCAGCTTCAAATATTGTACCGCTTCAACTTAGGACACATTGAATTTGCATTTCGAAAAAATTAAAGTGCATTTAATGAAATTAAACATGAATGCTAAACTGTACATATTTGCATCCATCAGTTAAACGAGGTAAGCTTTCGCTGCAGTTAATCCTCCGAATGCTATGGCCAACATTATTACCCTCCATATGTGGATTACTTGTGTAATCCCTTCTTACAATTAGTAGTTTGCAGGCAGCACTAAAACGTAGATTTCCATTAGTTGCTTTCTGGTGATTGCGACCATTGTTAAAGGAATTAGGAAACGCGAAACGACAGTACTATCAATCTGTATTTGATGTAGCTCTGTGTACTTCTGAGTGAGCCTACTTCTAGCGAGCGAGAGAAAAAATTAATCTAAATTTCACAATCTGAAGCTAGCCAAGAGGCAAGAGGATTAGTTAATAATAAAAAAGGACTATCGTTCGTTGCTGCACAACCTCTCGTTTTCCTCGTTGACAATAAATTAATTAACGTTCTTCCTTTCTCAAACTTAGAGCAAGTTGAGCGACTGTATTGTGTAACACAATACCTTTTAAAGTAACACGTCCTTTGTCAAAATGAACTAGGCATTGTCAGCGAGTGCTTTCCATTCTGCTCTAAGCAGCACCAGGTTTTGGGACTCATTTTGTCTTAGGCTTATTAAGTAGTTCATGGGAGGTTGAAAGTTAAAAACAGCAGACTGACTGCATATTTACAGTCCCAGCAGAACAAGAAAAAGAGAAACACTCGGATGCTTGTTTAAACTTGTGTAAAAGTGTTAAAAGGTAGTCGTACGTGGAAAACAAACTTTTTCGCAAAGTTTCTCATTTACTTTCACTTCCTTCTTCTATTACATTTCCCAGAGCAAGCATTTCTAAACTATGATGTTCGAGTAAAATACTTGGATCATCCACTTGGAAGATAACGGTGGTAGAATGGAAACTTGAGAATTTTTTATTGCCAAATTATTACCAAAGAAGGTCGCAAGCAATATCTAGCAAATGCATATGTAGAAATGTTTAGGTGTCGACTTATTTCACGAGTTAAAGATTTCAAGAGACTTGGTGGCGTCACGACGAGAACAAGTTACAGTAGTGGGGTTGACTGCGAAACGGTGACTTTTATATTTAGCTCCATACTCAGGAAAGGCGCATTTTAGTATTTCGTTACATTTTCATGGACTAGCTGTCATTTAAGCACCGCATTTATGTCATCCGAACAAAAGGAAAAGTGCCGGCATTTTTCCTTAAATATTACTGGTGAGATTTGTAAGATGGCTTAACTTTTGTGAGATGACAAATTATTAGCAACTTTTGTCACTCTCAGCAGAGCGCAAAGAAGTTGTACATACAGAATTAAATTATAGGTAATGTAATACGATAAAAAGGAAAAGACGTATTTTGAAATTTTCAAGTAAAAGTTTAAAAGCTTATCAATGCTATTCGCCAGGCAAGACATTAAAGTTTCAAGCATAACAGTAACAATTTGTAACGCTACCGCTCGTCATGCACAGTTTAAAGTCTTTTTCTTCCATTTTTAATAACTGCTTATTGCTTATGTAGTGTAATATAGTCCAGGTTTTATAACATGGAAACGACTTGAAATGAAACATTACTTATTACAGTTTACGTTATTTTAGCTTTAATTTCTTGGCTTTGTGTTGAAACCGTAGCCTTTTCTCAACTTATCTTTTAGTCAACGGGAGAGTTAAGACACGGGAAATTCCTTATTTCGTTGTTGAATTAATAATTATATCCAATCTTATTTTGACCCTGACTGTGTTCTTTTGCTGGACACTTCTAATTAAACGTTGAGTAGTTCGTTAAATATCAAATATGGGGTAAGCTAAATCAATTATTCATGCAGGTTTTGTCATAATTAAATCGCCCTTGACCTTTCATGTTACAAATGTGCTCGCAGAAAACGTAAGAGTTTGTCTAAGAGTGTACAAGTTTGAATTTACTTTAAATATACTGGAACGGATATACTAATAGACAGAGTTGAAAATAAAAGGGTTGGCCGAGATGTAAATAAATGAGAGAATATCTTTTCATGTCAATTTTTCACTTTCCAAGAAGCACAACGGTAAATGATTTGTTACTAGAAGAAAATAGTAACCGACCAGGAAACTGCCCATTAATCGTAACGGGCTCACTCAAGTCTGAAAATATAATTGCGTTGCTTTCGTGTTGTCAGCAGTGTTTGTAAAAGTAGCTTGGTATATGGACACGACACAAGTAACTGCTCAAGCTGAACACGTTTGGACTGAACGGTGAGAAGACCAATGAGATTCGATCCATTTCACTTGTCGCACAAAATGCGAACTCTTTGCTTATCCATTCTTTTTTCCTGCAGCGGTATACAGGTAACGCAAATGATTCGTAAACTTTAACGAGTTTCTTTTAAACATTTCATGCCAACTTACATGCTTTCGCTTTGAATGACTTTTACGCGACTTAAAATTGTCCCATTTGCATGCTTTCTACGAACAAGTATTGAAAGGCAGAGTTGTAGGAGAAATGCAGTGTAGATTTGAATGAACTTGCAAGACTTGGTTACAACAGCACCGTTTAGATTTAATGGCGATAAGAAATATGACTGTGTGCTGTGCTTAGATTAGCCACGCTTCTAATTTCCCCGTTACAAATACTGAAGTGGCTCCAGCGTGGGAGTCTGATGTGATCTGTTCCCGAATGAAGAGAGATCTGTTTCTTCAGTAGTGAAATAATTTTTTGAGATACTTAAGAGCCACTTAGCTGTAATATGCAAAAGCACAACCACTTACGAATGAAGTCAGTCTTTTTGTTTATTTTGTACCGTTTCTTGGTGGAAATTCCTCTTAACCTTTTTGAAAGCACTGTTTTAGGTAATCAGGAAAGAAAATGCAATAAGGAAGTGCAGTGGAGGGTAAAAGAAAATAATAGAACATGGCGCACTCATTCTCCACTGAGAGTGAATGCAAAAAGCATTTATTTGTTCGGATTTCCGCTTTCTTGCTATTGGAAAATAAAAATTGGTTTCTCCACTAAGGTACACACTACCACCATTCACGGCTTTCTTTTCTTTCATCTTTTTATTTTTCTATTCTTTCTGTGAACACCTTTAGCTGTGCGTACAAATTAATGTTTCCTCTCCTGGAGACACAATCGCTAGCGACGGTTTTCGGTAGACTACAGTAGGAAAGCAGCGCTGCCATTTTTATTGTTATTACCAATTGAGCATACCAGCGAGAGTTGATCAATGTTTTGAAAAAGACAGTGGCTTTGTATACCTATGTCTATTAGACCGTCACTCCAGAAACATTGATGTGTGTAGTCATTGCCTGCTGTTATAATGAAATAAAGCCGAACTGCGCTCTTATTAGAGTTTTGTTTGTTTTTACAAAGACAATAATCATGCATATGTGTGTGTTTGTGAATGTCATGTTGGTTACCTGCGTGAAAAAATTATGTATTGTTACCTGGTAGGGCAACGGTAAATGAACGCTGAATCACAGACTGTGCGCCTTCTTTTGTCATTCCAGTATTTGTCATTTAACTCACATTCAGTATATAAGCAGCTTTTATAATCGCCTTGCAAAAAAAACAAGAATATTTTGGTATCTGCGCTGTTTACGTTAAAGCCCACGAATATTTTTCTACTTTTATGATTTTCATGTTCTAATGGTCATGTTTTAACGCCTACGTAAAGTACAAAAGTATTTTTTGTTTCTATTGTTTTTATTTCCTCCTTTTTGTGACTTTGTTCTTCACTATACGTTTTATTAGGACAGAGAAAAGTTCTCTTTTTATAACTTCTTTTTTATCACAGTTAACTTCACACAGATTAAAACAATGTTCTATGATAAACTTTGGAGTTTGTAAGGCGAACCTTTTGTTGCAATAATATTATACTGGGGAGTAATTTATCTACAATCTAAATACGCTTATTACTCAAAAGGTTATCTAGAGTGAAGTGAAAAAAGCTGTAGGAAAATAGAAACTATAGAATATATAATTTAGGAAAAAGTTAATTTTTTAATACATTAATTAGCAGAGAATAGGGTTGATATTAATACCTGCGTAGTATTGTATTCAGGCAGATTTCGAGACTTCGAAGTTTTTGTGAAATGATGGCAGAACAAAAACCAATTTTATAATTGACAAATCGGCAAACTTTTTAAAGAAAAGGGAAAATTTTCTCAAAGTGGTTCAAACTTCATTTTATGGCGTCGAAGCCAGTAACTGACAAGTGGTTAAAACAGCACCCTACAATGCGTTAATTTGTTAAAACATTCTTTATACTTTCAAGGAAATGTCACTTGCAATCAATTATAAGACATTACTCTACATCTTCACACCGTGATTACTAAAATTAAAATAGGGAGCTTTAATAAGTAGTTGTGTAATACCAAGGAAACTTGGAGTGCATCTCCAAGATTTCTCCAAGAAATTTTCGGAAAAGCAACAGAATTACAATCATTTGGTTGTAGTTTCTAGTGAGATGATGTTTTGGGGTAGGATACGGTATCAATATTTTCCACTTTACGTTTTCAAATACTTATTATGTTGGCATTAGCACTGGTATAAAAAATGAACAACAAAAACTTGAAGTAGATAGCGAGTGATGATAAATTATAGAGAAAGAGGAGGAGTGGCAACTTCAGTAGACTTTTGTCGAGCACTTGAAAATATTGCAAATCACTTTGTCGATTTATGTCTACCTCGTGGTTTTGGTTAAAAGCAGTCTACTTTTCGGTTTCACCAAGATGGTATTAAGGACGCAATTTATGCACGTGTGCAAACTTTCAATATTGTTACGTCAATTCTTCACTAACTGGTGCTTTGTTAACCTGAATTGTATTCAATTTTCTTCCAAGTGTGAATCTACAAAACAAAGATTTGAGTAATGTTAATGTCAATTTTTTATGTTCCACGCTTCAAGCAGACTGATAACGGATTACCCACTCATTCATCCAGCAAAGCCTTTTTCCAAGAAGAGGAAAAGTAAGCAAATCTATGTTTGTGTTGGCAAAAGTAGGTATCTTCTTTCATTTTTCTCTCACTCTCTAATCATCATTCCATTTTTCACTTTCAAGCTTGCACTTCGTTCCCCTTTCGCTTCCAATGAGCAACTTGAGGTCTACTTGCTGTCCATTTGATTCTCGTACCTTTCCCCGTATCCCTTGCTGCGTAATTCGTTTGCGTTTAATGCACATTTATGCACATTTTACCTCTTTGGATTGACTGTCAAAACAGTAAAAGAGTGAGTGATTATACTTAAAAAGGTATAAAGCAGTCTTGTGTTCATTCTCTTATCCACTCGAAGAAATGCAAATTGAATGTTGTTTATTCTTCGCACTCCATCACCGTACACTGTGAAGAAAGTCGGAGAAAGACAAGACCTTTTTAGTGGATGTGCGTTGAGAACTTTCCCGGGTGTATATTATAAGAATAACTGAAGCGATCCCAACTTTGTTATGTACATAATTTTGTAGTCTCCTTTTTTCTCCCTAGTTGGGCGAGATTTTTTGTTGTCGTGTATGTATGAAAAGAACGGTGGTAGCTGCTTGCATGATTGCTTTAACTTTTTAATAATGTGATGAATGTATCCGTACATAGAATACACGTTGCGACGTGTGTGTGAGCTGCTCAAACATATAAACGCAGTTAGCGAGGATTTAGTACTAATATGTACATTTTCCTATGTACATCAAGTTTGTTTATACGGTTGAGTGACTAGAGGACCGGGCATGTTGGCATTGTTGTGCGAGAGTAAGAAAATAGCATTAGATATGATGCACACGTAGGTTGAGGGAAGGGGATGAGAAGCGGATGAAAAACGGAGATGAAGAGAGATGAAAAGAGAACAGGAGGAAGAAAAAAGGAGAGAAAGTGGATTCTAGATTTTAAGACTTAATCAGAGAGGGAACTAACGAAAAAAAGAATGCAAGATTAATAAAGTTGTTGAAGTAAAGACGGTTCGTTGAGTCACTTTAATATGTCTGCCTACACGGTCTTTCGCTTGTCTATCATGCATGTGAGCTTATCTACTCTTGTTTAGGCGATACACAATCAGTCAGAAGATGAGGATGCATTCACGGGGTAACCATCAAGAAACGCAATGATGATAATGACGACGGTCTGACCAAAATCCGGAAGAAAGGAGACAGCGAGCTATCACCGACCAAAGTAATACCATCGAATAACTTGTTCTGGAACTAAAAATTGCTTTTTTATTTTACAGAAAGTTTGAAAGGAAATATGCTTCTTCTGCTTTGTTAGCCCCAGTATATTAAACAAGGATGCAGAAAGGGAATTGAACTTGTTATTTTTCTCCTCATTTGTTTCCAATAAAAGTGAGCCGTACAATAAATGACAGACGTATGTATTTTAATTGGCAAAAGTAGGGATCGTATTTTTTATCTTTGGATAGCGGAGACTTCATTCATTTCAAGGTTTAACATGACATTTTTCTGTTTACTTTCATCCAATTCTATTCTTGAGTTTCCGCTTTTCCTCACTTTCCAAATATACCACTGACTTAATCTAATGATTATGGAAATTTTGACATTCTTCACTATTCCATCGTCTGTCTGGTGAAAGAACGGATGTAATATTACATATACATTGTATTGTATAGCAACTCGTCTGGATATTCAAAATAAACAGTAACCATATTTCACCTGGTATAAATCTCTTTTTCCTCTTTTGTTTTGAAAGTATAGCAAAGAAAAAATAAACTAGGATTGAAAAAAAAGTCTAAATAACGATTTATTTGATACCGACAACAATAGAATTCATCGGAGCTCGGTGTGTTATACGATTGCAGTCTATAATAAATTTTGGTATCACGAAGTTTCCTATTCCGAATTACCCACCACACTTTTCTCCTTTAAGATTTTCTTACCATACAATTAGTTTAATTTTCCCAACCTGAATAAATTTGTTGTAATCAATATTGCTCCACCAAAGTAGATAATACACGTGACTTGTGCAAACTCTAACACGATCTTAACAATGAAACTACCAAATTTAATGGATAAAGTCACAGGATAGTAATATTTGTAGTCAACTCAAACCAAACATGTTTGAACCTGACCTGAAATAGTTTCTTTGGAAGAAATCAAATATCAAATAAACCAAATTGATTTGCGCCTGTGCACTTTTGCACTGTTACAAACACATTAATGTCAGCATTTGATTCTAAAGTAGTGGAGAAAAATTCGGAGGTAAAAAGAGCTGGGAATAGTCAGGGTGGGAAACTTCGTGGTACCATGCACACATTACTGTAGACAAAGAAAATTTGAAATGACAGACGGAATCGGCCGATTACTCTACGAGATTGTTTTTCGTTACTTTTTATAATAGTAGCAGTGATTTTCACCGATCTGCATTCCAGTCATGCGCTTTCAATAAAACAGCTAAAGCAATTTGGGAAATGCCTTCTACTTGATGCTTTCTTTTTAATTATAATAAACCAATGCTGCGTAAAACATCTGGGCTTTTATAATTTTTGGAATAATTCTGTCTAGTTTAAATAAGAAAATCCACTCTACATTTTATTATTGCGGCCATAAAATTTGCAGTAATAAATTTTATAATAATTGGAAGTTTTTAGATTAGTAAAGTAAGAGAGATTGAAGGAATAGAAATCAAAGCGTGTTGATTTAAAAAAAACTTTATTCGATGACTTTCACCCTTTTTGTAATTATAGGCCTTCCATTGAAGAAAAGTGAAGTCGTTAACTTTCCTCTTTTCTGAACTGTTTGAGTATGATTCACTACTTTTTATAGAAAGACATGTAAAGTTAGAATTCCAAAATGTAATGCATCTTCAGCAATTCATATAAAATGGCAGGGACTTTGAAAGGGGAAACGATTACACATGTTGAAATGTACAATTTCTGTTACGATTTCAACCTTGGTACCAGATGCTCCTACGCATAAAAAAGTTTCTTTCTGCTCTTGAAGTTGAACATATCCGCTCAAAATTGTAACTTATTATTAAATGTGTGGTGTGGCATTGGCTCAGGCTCAGTCACAGTACTACGTGGCCTCTTCTTGAATCAAGCTTTGTGTCGTAACTGCCCTTGTGTGAAAAGTCAACCCAATGGTTCATATGCTGCAAATAGCGCAAAGTTCCACTTGCAGTTTCGTGGTCACTGATTTAAGCGAAGAGTGGGGTAACTGAGAAACCTCTGTAAGTCTGGTTGAAACAGTACAAAGTACAAGTGGCAGAGTACAAACCAAAGAAAAAAACAAATTACTAATAAAACTGATCCAAAGTATTCTGTGAGATTATAGCCTCTCCAAGCATATAACCGTTTTTTGAGGTTTTAATTTATAGCACTTATTGGGCTGGCATTTAAAACAGTTCATGTAGACAGTATAATAGCATGTGGAATTAATTAAATTAGGCAGAGCTCTCATACTGATATCAAGTACCAGCATGAATTCAGAACTCGATTAATGTTACCGGCACCTATGGAAGGTCGAGACAAAAGTTAAAAGAAACCAGATGGTAACACGTCCAGTCTCTGCAAAATATGTGGCAACGTGCTAAGCATTTGTTAATTGAATGTATGAAATTAAAGGTTTATTTAAAAGCATAACGTTGAGGAAGAAATGTGCAATTGGGAAACTAGATACTAGACGTTGTGTCTAGAAAGGAACCGTAAATTGGATATCGAGATAAATATGCATTAGAAAATCTAGCCATGCACCCCATTTATCATTAAACTTGTTGAATGTATCTTGGGGTTCTGCTTTCATATTTAATTACGTATTTGACTCAAGATGGGGCTAGCAGCTTATCAAAAGTTTACTGCACTGAGTCGAAGCTAAGCAAAACGTTTCAAATTAACTTTACTATTTCAATATAATATTGTAGGAATACATGAAAGTGGTGGTTTCAAGAAAATAATGCAGCAAACGGGCAATCATAAGTCGTTTGTAAACTTAAGGAAACTGCACTCTGCACATGGAATGAACATGCTCGTTTCATAAAATTGATCTAGTTTTGCCTTTATCTTTCAATCTTCGGCTCCACTGTGTCTTTACTTATTTCCATTTTCTACGCTTTTCCTGGGGCTGATCGCATTTGTATGCTTTCCACCAGGTGCGTCCTTTACAACAAGGAAGTTTTTAAAATTTGCTTTTTCCAGCTCACTGTACCCTAGCATTCAGTCTGTTACAATGGACACATGCTTTCGATGAGTTGAAAAATATTAGCAGGCCGGACGATTGAACGTGGTCAATTTCAAGACGTACTGCTGAACATAAAATAAGAATGAAAACGGTGTGATGTGGAAAAGAAGAATGTTTATATTTTTCTGCAGATAACGCTAGTAATATGCTTTATGAAAGGGAAAAAGGAAAAGTAATGTAAGAATTTCTGGCTGCCGGGCTCAAAATCCCTCTTTATGATAGCTGCACAATGTTCAAAACAGTCGTTCATAGAGGGGATAGGAGAATAGAGAATAAGTTGAAAGGCTATCAGATCTCTTGGGAAAAGAACTTTCACAAAGACCACACGGTGATTTTTCCATCTCAATCTCGATTATTTGAAACTAATACAAAATGGACAGAGAAAAGCAGTTTCCGAAACGACCCTGACCTGTGTATGGCTCACAAACTCGATACATTCTGGACGGGTTTAGACAAGTTACCCTGTGTTTTGTGTGTAGATGGATATGGATGTAAATATGATACGAATGGATGCGCTGAAAATAATGATGATACGTGTGTAGTATTTGTGCGCCCAGCTCAACTTAATAATATTTGATTCAGCACGACACTAACTATTGGATTCAAGAAAGCATTCTTTCAATCTCAATTCCACGGATGAAAAATGTCTTTAGAAATTTTCGTTACACACAACAACGCCAGGAGTTCACAAATCAAACTATGAACCAGAGAGTGAATTGAGAGTGAGAGAAAACGGGGTTGAAATGGAATACGTCTGCGGTGGTTGTGGTTTGTGTTTTACAATATTCTCTATTTTCAATCCGCTGTTAATGGCTTCCTTTCAGTGTGGACAAATTCTTTCAATTACTTTTGCGAATTTTCAACAAACCCTTTTATTTTCTTACTGAAAACCGCTACTCTTCTTTGCTCAGCATTTCATCTCATTTACGGAAACATACTCACCGTAACTACTACCACAACAAGACTTCATCACTTTTCCTTTTATTAACTCAAAAACTCACGACTCAGAACAAAGCTACGAATGTATTCATCCAAACAAAATGTTTTTCTTTCCTTTGTTTCCTCTGCCATTTATGATTGTATCCGTTTCATCCTGCGAACTAAAGAAAAGCTGAAAGATCGGGAAGAAATAAATTTGTTTCGGTTGTTTAGTGAAAACGTTGATGACGATGACTGTCTGACTTTTCGGATTGCATTCGAGGATGATGATGATGATCTAACTATTGAGCGGGATGTCATAGACTAAGTGAATTCATAGTTTCCTTTTTCCTTTTTGCGGTTCGCCCGTGTTACCAATTCCAACAAGGTTTTCAGTTTTCCCCTTCTTAGTCCTTTGTAGGTGTGTCATTCGTTTCCTTTTTACTTCTCCCTTTTTGTTTCGTTTACTGCGTGCTGACTTATTGAAAACTGCAACACTGAACACTTGAGCGAATTGAAAGAGATAGAAAAACACATTCTATAGGCCGGAAAAAACTTGCAAATGCGTATAGGGTGAATGAGGTAAATAGTAAATATGTAACCTAGTACCTAGTTTGGCATTACGGAAGATGTTATGCTTTTAGGAGTTGCAGTCTGAAGTATATTATGTATATCTATATGTAAAATATGCACTTTTGAAGAGTAACTTTATCTCTGTTGTTGTAATGCATTTTGTATCTTCCTTGGGAAAATGATCGGCTGTTATGCTGTCTTTTTATTTTGTCTCTCGGCATCTTCTCCTTTTAAAACAGAAAACCTACCAAAAAGTCAATACGAATTTCACCAACATCGCCCTAGCACCAGTATAAAAAGGAGCCCATTAGAACTTGTTAAAAAATTGACAAGTGTTGTGTATGAAATAGTATGAATAGATTCTCTAAATGCTTCGCCTTATTATAATTCCTTTACACAGCATTCTTTCAACTACGCAAGACAACACAAATTGTGCTGTATGTAACGGAGAAGAAAACAGCATTTATTTAGAAATGGAGAACATGTGTTCTAGAACTGGCATATTAGGAGTTGACATATAAATATAATGTTTATAAATTTCAAGTTATTTCCACGGATGTGACTGCGTCTTTACTAAGAATTTTCCGCTATTTCAAGTAGTAGTGGAAAGAATTTCGGATTTATAAATGAAAATATGGTTACTTTTGGGAGATGCAGGAAGAGCAGGGAGATAGCGATTCATGCTTGTGCGAATTCAATATTGCGTTCTTTCCTTTTCCCACAGAAATAAAAAATGATGCGTTTCCCCCAACGTAGTCAGAGTCGAGTCACTTTGCAAGTGGTAAGCTACACAAGCATGGAAAATGCGAGTAATATTCGTATTTCAGCTTGAGCTTAGTAGGTGAGTACAAGCCAGAAGCGTAGAAGACGATAAAATACCTTTTAGTTCGTTATTCGAAGAGGGACACAAATAGTATTAAAAGTTATTTGAAAAAGGGGTAGATTCGCTCAGGGAGAAAATGCTACATTGGAAAACGTAAAGATTGCTCTTCGCGAGTATGACCTAGGTGGATGTGCATGGTTCTCACCTGTGTAGGGATAACCTTTAAGCCGCACTTTTCACGTGCTTGTTTCTTTATTACGAAGAAACAGACAGACACAGAGGGGAGAGAGTGAAAGAGTGCAGAGAGCCAGAGGAAAACATAAGAGGAGAAAATAAGGTCAACTTTATTTTTCAAGAAGGAGAGAGGAAAATATGACCAAGTTGACGTTCAACTTACTTTTCCGTCGCAGAGACCCCACCAGGTACACATGAATGAACGGAAATAAAAGTAACTACGCAAACTTCCTCAGCCAAGAAACAGCGTATGAATGGAATATACAGCCAGTGCATACTTAGAGGCAAACAGATGTTCAAGATGCCAACGAAGACTACTTACATTACGTTACGGACATAATACACAGACACACAAATAAGCATTATATGCACTAGATTAGATCTAAGGAAAATAAACATCTCTGCCTTCTTGGAAGGTGGAAGTAAATAAGGTCTTAGAAGGAAAATACCTCTTTGCTCATGTTAATAAGACCACCCTGAAAAAAGGGTGCACTCTATGCATACCATTATCGCCGAGAGCAATGAGAGCACCAGGACTGCAATTTCATTTTCTTTACCTTGCTCCGATCTTGTTGTTGCAGGTCATCATGGTGAATATTATTATTTTTATTATTATTATTATGACGACAAGGAAATTTATAAGGGCTTGAGATGCTCTATGAAAGAAAACTAACTAGAAGGCTTCCATTGTCGTTATTCACTGACAAAGAAAGTTAGCTGGAAGTTTCTCTTTCGTTTGCGGTGGCGGTGATGCCTTCCCTTCTTCTATTGCTGATGTATGTCTACATCATGAGTGAACAGAGTGAACTTTGCAACCAGAAGGGAAACTCACTCAGTGAGTGAGTGAAACAAGTAAGACCGGGCCAGAGTTTTGTGCCCTCTGACTACCACATTTATTTTTTTAAGTAGAGAGGCGTAATACAGGATACTAACGGTATCCTCACATCAGCTCGGCGCAGTGCAGGAAGGGACTCGGTGCTTATGTAAAGAAGTAGTAAGCCGAACAATATATCGCGAAAAAACCAGGTCGTCATAATTCCCCACGGCACAGTTAAGAGGCACAGTTAGATGTAATTTGATACAGAAGTTTAGAGGGAGGAAGGCATTTCACATGTAAGTAGTCAAGAAACGAAGGACGCTGATGATTCTCCGTGCCCTTACCCATGAATACATTTTGTATTCATGGGAAAAAATGTGGTGATACTCGTTCACTCTCTCCACCTCAACTTTCTCCATACTTTGAGATTGATTAGTCTTTAATCAGGTTGCTGATACTCAACATCTTGGAGCAGACGTTCATAAGGTGTGGAGCAGGTAAGATTGAATTCGTTCTGTAACGTTACTCAGTTGCTGTATATTTTTGTGTTTACTTTGATAGATACTTTGCATGTCTTGGTGCAGGAACAAGCTGCACCACATCATCAACCCAACTCAGCCAAGATTTCGTAAAGGTTAACTTAAACGAAAAGTCACAGCAGAAAAATAATCAAGTCCTGTGTTGTGCTGTTGCATCTTCCCGTTCTTTACATCTCCCTTCTGAATTCTATTTATTAACTTTCCTGCAGGTGCACTTATAAATTATTGCAATTGTTCTCATTGTAATAATAATAAAGGTTGTACTAGGGTACATACGTATGTATTAGAACATTCTTGTAGCTTGTCCTCTTCTAGTTACAGAAATACATATATCTTTTTCAACAAAAAATGGCAAAATAAAATTGCTGTCATGCAGTGGTGCAGAGACAATTTTATTTTTAACATCTTATGGGTACCTGTTACAATTGTGAACTTGATAAAAAATTTATATACTCACACAATATAACGGTTTAAGTGATGCAAATAAGATCTTATACACTTTAGAGAAGGTGAGAGAAATACAATGGGAAAAGTAAATTTTGAACAATTGTAGCAACTTAGTTATGCAACTTGGAAAAGTTTACTAGCGTTTGGCAACACTGAGCTCTAACATTAAGAAACGGTTTCGTTGACCAGTTTGCTGAACTGAAACCTTAGTAGTATAAGTAGGATGAAAGTTAGTTGAATGTGTGATGTTAGCATCGTTCAACTACTTGCATTTCTAGGTGTGAAATAAGCAAACTTCATTTTGAAAAAAGTGGAAAAAATAATCCTTTACATAAAAATGCCTTAGGGTGCACAGCACGTACCAAACATAGAAACTATTACCATTTCATTTTCGGAGACCTCTAACCCATTAAAGTGAGAAATAAGTTGAGAAAATCAAATTATATTGACTAAATGAACATTTGGCTAAGCATTTTTCTATGAGTGTAGTTTGTCTTCAAAAAGCATGTTTTCCTCACCAGGAAAATGAAATTACATTCCAATGCTGGACAATTTTCAAAATTAACTGTCACAAAGCAATAAGGGAGGACCAGTTTTACTTGCATGCATTACAATAAACGAATGAGCGAATTGAAGAAGCGCACGCGAAATCATCATAAAACCAATCCACACTGCACACAGTCCTCTTCTGCTAGACCCGAACTCAAATACAAAAGTGACCAACAATAAACAGAAGAGGTTTCAAGGTAACAAATCCATGCACACATTATTTTTTCTTTAGCAAACAGAAGGTCAAAAAATTGCCTTTTCCAATCCTAAATTGCTCTTTATTTCTCAGGAGATACCACACAAGTACAAAAATGTCCTGGAAGGTGACCATGACAAATACACAGGGGACAACTATTCCTATCACATCGCCATTTTATTATATTCTGCAATTCCGACTCACATCGACAACATTCATAGATTAATGCTACCCATTATACCACATAGTAGTTTCACTTGAAAAAACTGGAGTGTGTTTGAAAAGACAAATTGAACACCATCGAGCCGACCGCAGTTTCACTTGGTCAATAGACGCTTGCCCTTCTGCCTTAGCCACGAGCTTCTAGTTCCTTCAGACACGAACAACTCTCAACGACGAATTAATTCGTCCATGTGCTTTGCACGCAGTGCAAAAAAATTCAACTTCGAGTTGAAAGTTTTTTCTTCTCTGTTTTCAAGTCCTGTATTGGCTTTCCTGTCTACCTTAAGTTTAGCGCGTAGCGTGAAAAATCGGTACGAGAAGAAGGGAAAATAAAAGGGAAGAAAGGACAAAGTCAGCAGATCTAAAACGCAGGAAATAAGTGTTTACATGTCGTAGTTTGTAGTGGTGTAGTTACACAAGTATTTGTAGGAGTAATAAACCCCGGAAAAAATCTGTTATTTCTTGCAACCAAACACCGCACAAGTACCAAGAGAGCTTTGGCACGCTACAGATACGCCATCCTTCTCCTATGATTGGTAAGGATCGGATGTAAAGTCTTCTTGCCACTTTTTCTATATTAGCACAAGCTATATTTTTGTCTGGACGTATACCTATTATTGCTGTCATACTAATATGTATTAAGTAAGTGGAATTACCTCGCCACTTCAACAGGAATAAAAAGTTTCTTCCTTCACCATACAACAACATACATACATACACAACACTACAAAGTTAAGAGTCTTTTCAGATAGAGAGGGAAATAAAAAGTGGCACAGGAGGGACGTCGGGCAAAAGATGCGCATAAAAAAAGAAACTCAGGCAGAGGGTGAAAGACGGGTCTCGTTCTAATATGAAGTCGCACCTATAAAGACATGTACACTTTTACATGTACATTTGTCTTGTATACTTTTCACAATGTATTCGTAGGTCGTATGCGTGCGAAGGATAAAAAATATGCGAGTTTACTTCTCCCATCATCTTTCCTAATCTGTCTTTAAGAACTGGATGAAAAGTTATGGAAGCGGTACGGTACAGTCATTCTTGCATCGGAAGCGCATTATTCGCAATTCTTATCCTTACAAAGTTGTCTGCAGGCCATTTTTGCCAGTTTATGCTTTTTTTTATTTTCAGGCCAAAACTTTACTAGAGAGGTATGAATGGGTAGTGAGTTGCTAAAATGAGTTGGTCGGAAGTAAGCAATTTTTTCTTACGTATTTGAAAGTGATGTTATAAGGAAGAGATAAATAAATGATACATCTGCATATGGCGAGTTGAGGAAGGATACATATTTTATTCTCCCAGTCTTTGACAGAGAGCGGCGACTGCTTGAGTCGGTCGAGTGAAGATGAACAACTCATAATATCCATTAAACTCCTTTTAAGCAACATCACAAGTTTTAAAGGAACCACAATAAAAGTCTTTCCTTACGTTGCCTAAGTGTCTGACATTTCTTGAGAAATGTGACTGATGTAGAATTAGAAATTAGACGTGTCCAATTCAGTTGGAATATGACTCCGTGTGTATTTACCATGAAGTTTGTCCATGCTTTAAAACTGATGCCTGCATTAATTCATGAGAAGCTACTTACTCCAACAATAGCTACTTTTAAAATAAAGAAATTTCAAAAAGCAAAACTACTATTTGAATGTGTTTTCGCGTTATATTTCGGATTTGACCCTTCGACAAAATATTTTACGTCTTTTATTTTATTTTTCGTAGATGCTGCTTGCTGCTATCTAAAAAACATTAATAGATGCATGACTTATGCGACTATGTGTTCAGGACAGAAGGCGAATATTAATTGTTAAAAAGTGAAGTTTTATTTAAAGTGAGCAAATTTTGACCGGATAGCGTTTATGGAAAAACGTTTACCACGCTTATTAAACATATGCTTAGAGAAGTAGTTTCATGGTAATGAATTTTATATTATAAAGTGAAAAGACTTTCCCAGAAATAAGCTTGTAAGCAAAATTATATTTTCCTTAAAATTGTGCAGCAGGGAACATAATCAAAGGGTTTGCTAATAGTTTCATGTGTAATTAACGCCTTTGACAATGAACAGAAAAATGAAATTCAGCCACTTTTAAATCAAATTCTGTTCTGTTTTCTATTGTCAAATTTGTTTTGCTAATATAATTTATAGGCCTTCGTAAAATCTGCATTTGAGCCTACAGTTTCGGCGAAAATTTTATAGATATTTAACGAAGCGTGCCTTGAGTCATGAGAGATTTTATTGAAAAATAATAGACGTAAATGCATTCGTCTCATGTTTCGTTACACTTTCTCCCAACTTTCTCCTAATCAACATCCAGCATCTTGCTTATAGATAGAACTAATAATCCGCTAGACTTTCTGCTTCTTCACTGATACATAAAATTTTTATATTCTCTCAAGCCACATAGCAAACAAAGTTATTAAAAAACAGATATAAAAAATGTAAGGTGAAGTGTGCTCAAATCGAAATGTGAGGTAAAGGATTAAAGTTTTGCTTCTTTTCTTCTCAACCCCGAATGGATACTTCAGCATTTCTTACTTTACTATCATCATTGCTCCTCGCTTTTCTAAATTTCCGCCTATATTTATATTTATGTATGACGAAGTAAGGATCGCGAGAGAGAAAATAGGAGGATTTCCATAAATTTTCTTCTATTCAAACTGACAAAAACTCTTTCCTTTCCCTTCACTTCAACTGTTCGTATCGTGCTTCACTCAACCTTCCAACGACTCGACTGTGAAAGAAACGAGATAAAGAACGCAAGAAAAAAGCTATAAAAAAATATACACATAAAATGAACATAACGTGGATCATTTTTATGTTTTTCTCCAGAGAAAACTACCTTTCTTTCCTAAATAGGTATATGCTAAAAGGGGTTCTCTTCCATTTTCTCCTTTTCCACTTCCTTTCTTCCCCACAGAAAGTAATAAGGCAGGCAGAGGCAGAGGAATTGCATTGCAAGTTCCAAGCTATTCAAACCTGTTTTGCACACATCAACAAAAAAAAATTGATATAAAAATCAGGAACGAAGTACGGAAGAAATAAACGAGAGTCATACACAAAAAAACGGAGACGAAGAATACAAAAACATTCAGACCTTTTCTTTGTTGCCTCAAGATTTTCTTTCCTATTCGGATTACCCTTAAATGTCGAATATTTGCACAGGTTAAATCGTATCATCTCTTCCTATTGCATTGCAGAGGCGAATCCTCTGAAGCTATTCAGGCAGCGACAAGACACAGCACAACATGCATGTCATATTGGATGAAAATTTAGGATTACTCGCGAGAAATACCCCAGAACATGTGCTCTGTTCAACAGGAAAACAAGAAAATACCTGTTTGCTTTTTTCTTGATTTTCCTGCTCTGAACCACGAAACGCAGCGTGCAACGCACTCCCACTTTACTCTCATCTCATCGCTATGTATTATGCACATTTATTATTCCAGAAGGGAATGAGACGAAAAAACCTACCTCCAGTTAAATATTTATCAGGAAAGAATGCTTATTTCTGAAGTTAACAGACGTCTATAGAGAAAGAAATAGCGATTCCATAAACAAGTAAACTTAGAAAAACCAAGCAAACAAACAGGTATTAAATTAATAAAATTTACACGCAAAAACCAAAACGACTAGATACATCATAGCCCTAAAAAGAGTTTGTTATCGGAATGAGACTAAAAGAGTAAAATTCTGTAGAACAGAAGAGATCTCACCTTCTTTCAACTTTTCTATTGTGCTTTACTCGGTTTGGTTTCTACTGAAACGCCCACGGCGTGCATGGCAACAGACACAATCAAAGTTAAAAGTTGCAGAATAAAGACTCGAGTATAGTAAATACTCCATATTCCAACTTTACTAAGTAAAGCAGCACATGAGAGAGAGAGAGAGAGAAAAGCAGAAGAGACAAATGGGACAAAAGGAAAGTTACACTCTTCTTCACTTTCACTTCTTCGTCCAAGTCTACAGGCACAATTTTTGCTTCTTCATGAACACTTCATTAAAGAACACAGCACGGGCAGGCAAACGTTTACAAACAGAAACCCCACCAGACTTTTATAATGAGAATGTCAGGTTGTGTTTGATACCTGTCAATACCGAGAAAAAAATGAGAGAAATAGAGTTTGTTACATGTTCATTCACTTACTGAGTGAAAGTACTCGTAACAACAGCGTAAAATCCAGTCCATTGCTTTTGGCTTTCCCTGAAGCTTTACTCAGTTTTCCCAGCTACCTTCGTGTCGGTTTATGTTACAAGCTAAAATTATTATTATTATTACATATTTTGCCCACACATAGAATTGGAGCTCAACTAAAAAAAGTTTATTTGAAATGATACGTTTTGTGAAATTGATAAAAATCTTACATTTTTACTGATGCCCATCCTCATGTTACTTTTTTTAAATTTATTCATGAGATGAGTGGGCAACAATAAATCATTGGTTGCACGACGTGAAGGGCAGCGGGAGACGCTGCGTTTGGAAAATCCTTCATTCATACTTTACATTAAATTCGTGCATAGGAAACATCAATCTCCCGCAGAATCTGGATTGCGAATCATTGCATAAGCTACTAAACAGTGTAGAACGTAATAAAAATCATGGCTTATTACAATTTTTCGAATGCCGAGGCTAAACTTTCTGATTTTTCCCAACTTTTATGATTTGTGAAAAGTAGCGTAACAAATTTCACAAGTTTTATTTGGTTCATTTAATTTGATTGTGCAATCGACGTCAATGTACATTTCAATGTCTACCGCGGAAAAGAAGAAGGACGAGTGAAGACGTGGACTGGGAGTAGGCACTAAACGTTGCTATTGCTAAAAATTCTTGCAGAAATATAAAATATGATGCGCTGAGATTTTGTACGTCGTTTTTATATCTGATTGGGTGTTTCATATCAGAAAAATAATATTTGACCGAGACCGTCTCACGATTCACAGATTCATATGAATAATATGATTATTGTTGCCGCTCCTGCTATACTTTATGACACAAGTGCACGGAAACAGACAATGCTATCAGTGCGTGCGTGTAGGAAACTTTCAACAGACAGGAATAATCCTGAAGAAAAGGACGAAAACTCGCGAACAAAAAATATGCTCCATTTCGTCATCATGTGTCTGCAAATCAAGTCATAAATCATCAACTTGAAAACATTTTCTTTTCTCTTCTTCTTTCTTTCGGTGCCTTTTCTATTCTTGTTTCTGTGTAAATCCTTAACAGTATTGCTTTGTGAGTAAATACCGAAACACATTTATGTGATGATATTATGTATACTCTATTAAGTACGTATAATGCTTATTTTATATAATATCTAAAAGCAAAACTAAAACTTCCCACAGTCTGACTATGACAATAATATGTTGGAAAGAAATAATTTCTCCAGACATTTGCAAGGAAATCGTTGTTGGAAATAGACCTAGTCGGAATGCAGTGACAACCAAAATGGCAATGAACGAGATTGCCTTTCTTGGTATTCATTTCGTCGTTTAGATTTATTTGTTGGGAAAATGACAATTGAACGTTAACTGGATACTCCATAAGAAAACAGATTTGATGAAGACTGAAGCCAACTAGACCTCAATATGTGGGACGAGAATGGAGGGAAAATGGAGTAGTTCCAGCAAGACAAGTGTCGCCCACTACTCGTCTGTCAAATCACATGTCTTTGAAGGATTAGCCAATGCCTGGCTAAAAGCCAGTTACAGTTTCCCAGACTTGTGTCGTCAACTATTTTATTTTTGGAATTCTCTCTTCGTTCATTCCATTTTCGTCGCGATGTCTGCCTTAAACCAGGGTCTTAGCAAGAATGCACAAGTCTCCTTATTTGTTCTGTTCTAACCTTGACTCAGTTAAATGCTTGATGTATCAGTGCAAAGTGAACATTTTTTTGTTTCTGTTTCATTGTATTCTCAGTTTTTTCCATTTCTCCCCAAACCTTTGTTTTCAACCAAGGATATTTTTTTGTTTGCTTGATGTCATATGCTAGGAAATTAATAAGCATAAAGTGGCAATGATCCTTGTGCAACTAAAAGTATTTTAAGTTTTCCTTGGACAATAGTCAAGTGTTTTCCCTTTGTGCTACGCTCAGTTTTCAAGTCTCTTTCGTGAGGGAAACTTGAAGAAAAGTTCTACCCTCGAATGGATAGTTCATTTTTAAGCACAGGGTATCCAAGATCATAATATTTTATCCTTCCCCACAAGGCTGAGTGCAGCAGACGGAGTTATGGAGCACATATCCAGCTTCACCTTATCCCGTGGTCTCTGAATGCACTTCACTCGAAGAGAACTCAACTCTTTTATCCCATCCCATCAAAATGCCTACGTTCATTCATGTTAGGAACAGCCTGAAAGGAAAGAAAAGATGGATGATGGAAAGGAGAACCTCCTTCAAAGGAAAATGTTTTGGATTTTCTCTCGTCATGCCACTTCTCTCGTGAATGGGGCACCGGGCTATTTTCTGCGGGGTTGGTATTAACCTGGATCAGCTTTCCACATAAGCAGAGCTCCTTTCGAATATGACATTGCGACTAGATAACCTTTCTCCAACAAAAGGCAAGAGTGAATAAATGAATGAATGTAGAGCCCGGATGGATGGAAGGATGGCCTTCACAAAATTCGCAATAATTCCAAATGAGCTTTCCTTTTTGGAGAAAGTCAACAGATAATGATATGAGATTGCCCCTTTCCACACCATGGGTGTATCCTTGAACGAAAGGAGCCAAAGTGTGAAATATTTTGACAAGGATTTTGTTGAATTAACAAAAAAGAACGAAAAATGATGTGCCAAAGTAGGAGGAGGTGGAGGCGGAAGCGTAGAAAGTCATTTCAGTGTGCAGCAGCCACTTTACGAAGAGAAGTGTAAACAGAGAAGGCTCTCTTGCTCTGACGTGAAATTAAACTTTCCTCTAAGGAACATTGAGCATGGTTTAAACGGCACAAAATATAATTATACGACGAGATAAATTTACAAGCCCACGGTACGAAAGACATACCGTTATGAGCTTTGCGCGAAACTAACAACAACACTATGTAACATCACAACATGGCATGGCTCCCATGATGGTTTTGTCAGATTATTAGATCTGGACAACGTTTTCCTGGTTATAGCTAAAGTGAATGCAAACAAAGTATGAAATGATTCAGTGAACTTTAACAAGTGCGTACAGTGACTAGGTTCTTTTTCTAGCTGACTGCCAACTCAAACAGACAAGCGGACAAACCCTAGAAATAGAGGGGTAAATCTTTGTAAAACGGTAGATCTCACGGCTTACCAATACAGACAAGCGAAACAGTCGTGAAAGTGTCATCTTCCTCTTCCCCTAAACCGGTTCCGTTATTCATCAAGTCATTAACGTTGTCTGCATCACTGGAGTTTAAAGACCAGTTTGTCCCCATCTCCCACGTCCAATTGTTCGTATTGTTGGAAGCGGCGGATGTGGGACTTCCCACGATGCTCCCATCGCTTTTCCCGTAGTTCTCCATTCTGCAAAAAGGAACGAAATTTGTTAGCATGAATAGCCTTACAGATAACATGGCATCAATGTTCATCTCATTATGTGCAGCAAAACGGAACTGTAACTCGAATGTAACAAATCACGTTGAAGATTGTAGAGCATGCTAAATATGGTTACTGTTATCTTGTTGAATGTTGTTGCCGAATGCATGTGAAAATTGAAAACTGAATGTCAGTTTCCGAAACGTATTTTTCCTTTCATTGTTATCGACTAAAAGTATTATGAGAAAAAAGTGACTCGGAAAATTGTCGGCTTGAGTATTTTATTTCACCTCGTAAAACGGAGCCTTTAAAATGCCAGGTATAAAACAAAAGGTAGGTAGCGAAAGGACAAGTTTATTTAAATGAGAATTGGCTGCGTTAAGCAAAAGTTTAGACGGAACGGATCACATCACAAAGTGCCAATGAATGAGCCACTTCTTATGAGCATGTCTAGCGAAAACTAAGGGTTATTGTTATTACTGGCCAGAGTGGGTGCGATGTTTCTAGGGACTTGAAAAGGTTCGAGGCAGTAAAATTCAATAGACGTTAGCGAAGCTAAAAATACGACCCTTTTCATAACTAGCGCTGAGGAATTTTCTTTCATTTTAGTGAAGATAAATTTTCTTCTCAAGTATTTTCTTTCTTCAGTCTCTGTTTGGTTTGCTTACAGACTTCGAAATCAGTAAAAACGGAGGAATGAGATTAGGGAGTCCGTTGTCTGGTTGCCTCTTCTCACAGCTTACGTAGATATTCATCATTATTTCAGTTGACATTTCATTTTTTAGGGAAGCAAGCCAACAATTAGTTAGACTTTGTTGTACAAAATGACACTAAAAAATCCAGCGAAAGAAAACAACATGCGACAAAAAAAAATCCACCCACTTCGTTTTCTTTTTATAGAAGGGTAAGCGAGACGGAACGTAGTTAGTATTACTATTTAAGTTTTTGCGCCCAAAGGAAACGAAATGGAAAATAAGAAATAGAGAAAGTTGGATGTCAGTGCCGAGTCCGGACAGATTTCTTCAAACGCAAACTTTGGGTGTTTACAGGTCGGTATAAGCATATAAAGAATCTTGATGAGGACATGCCTAAGAGAACTAAACAGTGCATAAATTCTAACAGTTTTAACCAGCAAACCGTGAAAATATTTCATTAGCAAAAATTACCGAAGTACTGCTCAAAATAATAAATCACTCTGCTGGCTGATTTCCACCTGAGAGGGCGTATCAGCGAATTTACTATGGTGCATCTCTCCCAAGCTGTGTAATAATATATTTCCGTTTTTTATGAAGGCATATTTCATTGTATGTATATGTGATATTTGGGTTGTGGCTCAATTGACTCGACTCTCATGGGCATCGCAGCCTCAATCAATTTCTTGGTGCCAGTTCCACTTCGTTTCTGAAACACCGCATGCCTCAGTGCTTGTTGCAGCATCGCCAACTGCAAAGATGAAATTGGTAACAAAAATAGATCTTATTCGTCCCACTCGTTCACATGTATCAAATAAATCAGACGGTTTTATAAAAACACAGGCGACTCCAAATTCAATGTCTCGAGCTCATACACTTCATTAGCTATTAATTTTGCGGAGCAAAACGGAAAAGTCGATGAAAAATTTTACACAAGTAGTAACAAATAATGAATTAATACAATGTTTTAACGTGTGCTTGAAATGTGCGAGATTCTTCATCGCAAATAGACACGGCACACTGAAAAACAAAAACAGTGTAAAATGAAATCAAAACATGGCTTTGATTTGATGTACTTAATTGTGACTACTGGATGAATGAGTAGCAAAACTCAATCACTTATATTTTACAACATTGCATTTTCGAAGCGATAAAAGTAAATCGAGGATTTGGGAGTGCTGCTGAAAGACAACATCAAACGGCAACTGTCAAGAGAAGCAATCGTAATGAAAAAGTGGAAAGAAAATGAAAGAATCTGATTCATGGACGTACACAATTGTCCCGCTTAGAAGCAGAGAAAAAGGAAGGAAGATGGAAAAGGGGAGAATTGTGAGAGGAGAAGCCTGCTCACTTTAATCTGTTCCTTTCGCCGCTTTCACTTCCTTACTTTCTCGCTCACCTAAATCAAGTTAACAGGAAATTATATGAAACGGATGGGACAGTCTTTATAATATAAAATATATGGAAAAAGTTCAGCATCCTTCTCTGTCTCCCGCGAGAGATGAGTAAAATTTAAGTAGTGTACTTATAAACGTTCTGGTATAATGTATGCCCGGAATAGGGTGGTGGCATGGTTTTTAATATCATTCCACTCTTTCCTTCCTTCTTTTGTTACTCAAGGGATTACAGAGCCGTGCCGTAGACTGTTGGTAATGACACTCAATATATAGCTAACGATACCAAGATATTTCCGTTGTCGTTTGTTCCTGCTTGCTCCATTGATTATTGCACAAGGAAATGAGTAGCGGAATAGTAAAGAAAATGTGTATTCTGCGTGAGTTTTTCTCTTCTTCCTCTCGCTCTCTGAGCTTTTATTCTCATTCTGTGTTGTTGAAAAATTGAGCTACACAATAGCTAGCTGAAGGAGCTTTGAAAATAAAAGACGGAAGAAAGAAATCAGAGTAAAATTCCTAGTTCTGAAGAAAACCTTCCTCACATGTTTTGGCGACGTTCACATAAGAAACACTAAGCAAGCAATCATACACAAATATGTATCAAAAGTATTTGCAAATATGTACATCCGTTTTACTTTCACCAAAAAATGACACTTCCAAAACCGCATACAGAACTTTTCCTTCTCGAGTTGTTTCCTTTTTAGATTTGTCTTTCTCTCTAGGTATTTCACAAGCAAGAGTTCAAGTCATCTTGATTGTAGTAGTACAAAAGCGTACTCGTGCACACAAATGCAAAAAACTTCGGGGAACTGTAAGCAAGTGAAAAGTTCACGATGTATAAAATAAATACAATAAAAATTGCGCAGATTCATGGATACAAATCGAAGTCTGAGCTACAAGGAGTTTGGTTTGCGGGGATAATAATATACATGTGTCTGTGACATGTATAAAAACCACTTTTGACAGGAAATTCACCCCACGCAGCATTTTTTATTCCCAACGTGACGCAGTCTTGACATGTCAAGCAGTGGAAGAAAAAAGACGAAACAAAGGGAAGAGACGAGAACGGAAGAATAGAAAAGTACAGCAAAGCCTGACTGAGTTTAGAACAACGGATCAGGATGATCAAGAACGAAGTTATACCATTATGGAAACGTATAGAATGGATTGAGACTGGTGGGCGAGTGTTTAAGAGAGAGAGAAAGAGACTAAAGTCAATAAAAGAATTCACCACCTTCACCATCGTTTATACACCATCAAAGTCTTAAGCTTTGATTTGAATGCAGATTGCTTCTTTCCTTCCTTCCTCTTTTTCTTTACATTCTTTTCCCGAATTCAAACACGAAACTTGCTCACTTTCTTTCTATCGCATGCTGCTGCTCAGCTTATGATGGCTCCACTTTTCCTTTCTGGGTTTTAAAATAAATTCTGTGTGAGTGCCTGAGAAAAATCGTATAGAGTGAGGAGAGAAAAAGTGAACGCACATATTATCTACTCGCTACTCGCTGCCACATGGACACAAGACGTTATTACGATTATATCATGTAAAAACTCGCGAAGCTGATCTACACACAATGTTTTTAAAGCCTTATCGTCATTCGTTTCTTTGTCTGGCAAAAAAATGATCGATTTACTTTTGGTTTTTCACGAATGTCTGTCTGGCTGTGCAATATTTTCTCTGGCATTTTCACTCATACGGTCTACAAAAACAATGGTTGACGTGAATTTTATTCCTGCGCAGGAAAAAGGCTTTTATTTATTTTTTGTTTCATTTTTAACTAAACTCAGACAATTCTATTCCCCGACACACACTCAGATTCTGCTTGCCGACCGAGATTCCGTCTACTTAACCCGAAGGGGACGAGAGAGATGAAAGTTAACATACAAGAAAATATTTAATGTTAAATAAAAACCAGAGACGGCGCAGTAGTTGTTTCATTTGGCATAAATATGGGAACCATTTTATACTAAAGCAATAAGTCCTAAGATGTTGAAACAAAATAGAACAAGCCTGCATTTTTAAATTATGTCAAAGTGAATCTACAAAGGATTCACTCTCTTGGTTTTACCATATGACTGCATCTGACATATTTCGATCATGTGAAAACTGATGCACCTTGCAAGTGCAAAAGTACTAGTTGTAAAAACAAAAAACTAGAACACAAAAACACTGGAAGCATTTGGTAAGTAGAATTGTAGTTGTAAAAATAATCAGACGAAAATAGTTTATAAAATGTAGTTTTTAAGATTACTTTCAGTAGCAATTAGGAAAAGTTGAGTCATGAAAACAGAAGTCGTAGTGTAACGGTGTTTTGATTAGGAGAGAAAATGAAAGAGGTATTGTCGTGACTGATGCATTAAAGTGCGAACACAAAGAAGGAGCGTGGATTTCCAACCTCACTGACTCGTTCGACTCGCCCCAAACGAGCATTCCTGTGAGATTTATAGGAACAATTTGAAGGAACGGATTGCAAAAAATAGTTTGACCCGGGTAGGTTTCATTGGACATCGTGATTCCGTTTCTGTGAATCCAGTTTAAGTCAAAAGTCATAAAAGCGATGCAGTGAATTTTGGCTATCATGGTTTGCTGCCTGATGTTTAAAAATTGTTATTTCAAACTCTTTAATCTCTCTATTTCTCCACTGATGCTTTTTCTGTTATAATGATAGAAACATTTGGTAAAAATAAACCACCACGGAGGGGTTATAAACTGTATCATTTACAGTGATTACATGGAATTTGTTATGGGTTGTCGTAATGGTGCAACATTCCTAAATTTGTACACTATACTATCTGGGGTCGATAAAACTATAAGAAAAGGATAATGGCGCAGTGAGCCATAATTCAATCACGTGTAATATTTTTCATCCGAATTGTGTGCCCGTTCCTGCCACAAACACAAATTCTTTATATCGGGTATGGCATTTTTAGATATTGGAAGATTTTATCTGTCCACTATCAAAGGGTAATGTTTCGTAATTTGATCTGAGCAGTTCACTGTGTAGCACTCGAGCTTGCCATCTGATCCTGGTAAGCTAACTAAGTAAGAAGGAGAAACTTAAATCTTTTGGATACAGCGTTTACGGTTCAGTTCATGGAGTGGAATTTTAGAACCGTGCACGAAAAATTACAGTATATAATATACTTCATGCTTTGAACTAAATGTGCCGCACAGTGTAATAACTCGACTTGTCGTATAGTGTCGCTACTTAGGTACCAGTCAAGTGTACAGTTATGACTTCTAAAGACCTTATTTACTTTGAAAGAGAAAAAATAGTATAGTGTACCACTACATCTTTGTAAGTGCATTTGTAGTATTTCGCTAATATTAGATGTGCCGCGATAATTGTCATAAAAGTATTTTTATTAGGTAATACCAACTCTAAGACTCTTGTAAGACTTTAAGTGCGCTTTAAATGGTGAAAAGTTTCACATTAGACCTCCATAATTTTTGTATGAAGTTACGATGACAAGGATGCTACTTCAGTTGAAGGTTAATTTATCCCCTGCCCGTCAACGTCGTGCTGCCAATCTCCTTATTTGAAAATATAATTCTTTTCAAGTGTGGGATAGCATGCTTTACGATTTAGTAAAATAAACATCAAAGCAAAAAAGTACTGAATGGAAGTTCAGTCTGAATACATTACCAAAGCGCAGAAATCCATTTCTATGGAGAAACAGAGTATTTGATACAACACTGATATCTATCAATTAAGAAGAAACTCCGTTTCCCCTTTGTCAAAATCGAAATATTTTAATACATTGAGAATTCGTCCTTTTTCAGACAAACATTAACATGTGATCAGAAACAGTCTTTGATGTTTTGTGACGCAAAGAAATGTAACAGGTACAGTAAATATGATAAAGATGAATGTGTGTGAAGTTTGTACTCCCTCGGTTCAAGTTTACACTTGGTTGCAATTGCAATGGAAATATAAGATATTTTAATTCTCTAAATGGCACAGTCAATTTTGATTTGTGTAGAGGAATTTGAGTTTCCTTTCTTCTGCTGAGCTGCGTTGCTCTCATCTAGCTCACATCATCAAATTACCCTTGCAGAAAATAAATTAGCCTGTCCTTCAGTCAGATAATAAATTAAAATCATGGAAGGTGGCTGGAAGAAAATGAAATTGAAAATGAATTGGATCCAAAGGTTGTAGTCTAGTACATCACGATTTGTTGAAATGCATAAGCGCTTTTATACAACACAACGGTTAAATTCTCGTTAAATTTAATGTTATTTCAAAAGCGCACTTTTCCATCACGAGCAGAGAATATGACAGATGACAATATAAGTACGCTACATGCACTCCGATTTCTTATTACATATATCTATTGTTATTTTGTTGCATGAATACCTACGTATTTCTAGGTTTGTTTGTTTGCCTACCGCTCAAGAGAAATTGACTTACGTGCGTTTGACAACCGTCATCTACATTTTCCAGTTTTATCAACAAGCGAGACCTGAGTAACGGTGACGTAAAAACGTCAGTTATATACCAGGACAAAATAAAACTTGACATTTCTCCCTGGCATGCATTAGTTACTTTATTACTACACAGAAATGATGATTTTTTCGTGTCCGTTGTATAAGAGCAGAGCTGAGTACAGCCTTGAAAGAGATAAAGGAACAGAGATATCTCCGTGCGGCAGCAGCACCAACAAAACAAAGTCAGCGTCCTTGATTTTTATCTTACACGAGAAGCATGGTAACATTCAAGTTACTTTACTTTAGACCTCTTACATCAGTACTTTTATGATGACGATGATGATCATATCAAAGATGGATGAAGCTACATACTTTCTCTTTAAACTTTTCAAAGAAAGACAACCTACTACTTTTTGAACGCTATTGGCCAAGTTAGTTGACTTTAGCTAATACTAGTCACTTAAACGTCAAGATAAAACATTTTTAGCTTTTTCATACTTCATCGATGTACAATACAACAACGCACGGCTTCTCCACAGCTCCCACTGACATTATTACTCAGGCAAAAAGGAACCACAAAGGATAATAAATTGTGCAATCTTTTCCGTTGTACCCGATGCCATCCCCTATCAAATTAAGTGCACATGACACACATAAACTGTACATCAACAAAAAATGTTGTGGTCCAATGCCCATCATCATAAACTGTACATCAAACAATCGAACTTCTAAAAGTAAATGTAGAAAAGAAAAGGAGCTACTATAGTTGCTATTACACAGCTACCAGTCATTAGTATTTTAGCATGCAGTTAACAAAGCATCTTCGTTTGCAAATCAAACTTTGGAGATTCGCATTACATAATAATTCAGTATTCGTCGAATTCTCAAGTTTGGCGTAACAAAATTTAGAATTAAATATGAATTTATTTATCACATTCATCAGTACACATTTTCCTCTGACAGTTTTCTTTCCTTCCACTTTGGTGAATACTGATGTTGGGCGGTACATTTAAGAACTGCGTAAAAACTTCCATTAGCAAATTGATCTCACTCCAATATTCCAAATCTTTCTTACATGCCCTTTATTCTGACTTGTACCAACTTTCACTGTGTGGGTCGTTTTCGCATGTCGCCACATGAGTTCACACGACATGATGTCTATCGTTCTGAGATCTGATCGTGCAATTTACTATATACACGCGTTAGTTTCACTTACACATAACAACCTTAGTATATATGCATAGAACACGATAGAGAATGTATTTTTAGAAATGTCCATAAAGTACTCGCCCCCAGCCCGCTTCTAACACCAAGAAACCTTTTCTACCTATGCAGCTAGTTTGGTCACCAATTTATATGAAGCGATTGCGTAAATTTGAACTTGGAACATCAAATCCAGGCGTGTATGTTGTACATACACTTTTATTCAAATTCGATAGACCAGTTTTCCTATAAGGAATTTTTCACCCTTCTTTACCAACACTAATAATATCCGTGTATAAATAGGATAATATTGATCGTCTATCTTTACTGATCCGGTTTGAGAAATCTTCACGGAAATTAAGTAATCCAGTATATCAAGTTTTGTAGACAAGACGAAAAAATCCATTGAATTAACCGTGGCGAATTACCTTCATGCATACTTTTATAATAAGGAAAAGGTAGAAGCAGACATCCCCTGTTTCATTTTATCCCCAAGGAGTTCCTCGTAAACGTTATAATTGAATACGTAATAGCTTGTTAGTAAATGAAGCAAAGAGGAAACTTTCTCTCGAGCTGTAACAAATCATTTTTGCTTTATTTAGACAATTTATTAAATCAGCTCATCGCCTTCACACGCATGCAAGACGAGACGCATTAAACTTTGTGAAATCGTTAGTCAAGCAAATCATCGTGCCAGCAAAGGAGAAGTTTGATTTCTTTTCATTTCCTTACATGATCAAGACTACAGAGTGAAAATAATACAAGGTTGTGGCAGATGATGAGAGAAAATACCCCTGGAAGAAAAAAAGTTTCAACTCGCAGAGCTTTACTATTTTTTCCTTCTCTCTAACCTTCTGTGCCACTGTATCCACAATTTCTTAAACAAATTCCTTTCTCCATTCAGAAAGACTTTCATCTTTGCTTTGAATAATCAAAGGTGAGTGTTTCTCCCTCTGTGTATATTGGGCTGAGAAAGTGTGACACTTCGAGTTGAAAGTATTCCATAGGAACAAAATTCCACACAGTAAAGACTAAGCCACATGGTTCGTATACAATATTAATTTTTCTTCTTGTGCTTAACTTTCACCCAAGATATTTCTTAATTTCTTTAACAAAGTTGTTTAAACTAAGATCGGTAAATGGATGTTATGCATCTAGGTTGGATGGTGTTTGGTAAAGTAAGGTGACAGATATTTTCCCTTTCTGCTCATCATTCCGAATCTATTCAGTCAACTTTTTGTTTGACCTGATTAAGCGTCTTTTTTCTAGTTCGTTTCTATCTATTATTAAAACTTCTTGTAAAGTTTCTGAATCAAGTTGTCCTTGTCATCATCGTCGTTGCCATAACTTATATCGCGGAATATCTCATGCCCACATTCTGCTCTGCTCCACTGATTCTCTTCACTCACAGTCACATGTCTACGCCAGTGTTGTGTTTGTGTTTTGTCATTCAAGGAAAACGTACTTTACGTATATAAAAATAAAAAGTTCGCACGTCTATCTGAATAGGGAAAAGAAAGTGGATGAGCACAACGGAATTTGACTTTTTTTTCTTCAAACAAATTCCAAGAAATGCAAACTTGAATAATACAAGTGAAAATGAGTGTGCGCATGCAAGTGGAATTTGTCTACTTTCCAGTGGTGTGCCCGTATCAAAACAATAAATATTATTTGAACAAACTTTTTCTTTTCCCCAAATAAGTGCTCATCTTAGAGTTTAATCTTTGTCCATTTTAATGAGAGCCGTATCTAACGCCCTTACGTGCATTAGCACACAACTGGCATTCAACCGGGTAACAAATGATCCTGTTGGAAAAATTCTATACCAACCGCACTTGAGAACGTCCACCGCCCCACTTTTCCAAAACAAAAACCTGAAACTATATTCTATGGTAATATGAAAATTGGAACAATACCCATTGTGTTGAGACCTTATTTATGTGTGATACATTAATAATTGCTCCGGAACAAAAAAGTCTCATTTCAATTAGTCACCAGAAACTCATGTGTGTGGAAACGTTTATGTATATTGTTATACTGCATAACACAGCCAATTAATAAATTGCTACGTCAACAAAAATAGACATTGACATTGTTATTTATTTTTATGTACTCAGTTTCAACTTTCATGTATATTTTTGAAGTGACATTTCCCAGGAAAAATTTCAGGTACTTTTTGCAACAGTCTCCAAGTATCCGTCCCACCCACTCATCAAATCATTTTCTTTTTCTGCTTATGTCAGCAAGAGTGGGCAGTCGTACCAAGGGTATTTTTACGTTTGAAATATTCTTCGTTCAGGCAAAACAGCTTTGTATTTATCAAAGCAAGTTCCACGTGCCGACAGGAATTGCTGAATCAACTCTCATCACAATATTAACTCATATGGTGCACGACTCACACTAGACTAGCATTCGTCCTCGAGCAAAACTGTACTTGTATAAGTATATGCATGAAATATTATTTAATATGTCGAATGTGCTCCACAATAAAAACAACAACAGCAGTAATCAAAATAATAATAATACGCACAAATGGTATCCAACCTCGAAGGCTGCTAATCTGAGCGTTGCATCTGTGTATTAAAAATCTCACTCACTGCCACCACCGCCACAGGCTCCACATAGACCACAACCGACCGGTAGCAGAACACGCAAACTTTTAAAAATACACATTTTCTATTTTCATGTGCAACTCGGATATGAACCTTTCCGTCCCAGCTATTGTATGCAATGCAGGCACAGTTACGATGAATGAATAACATGTTTCCGGAGCTATGATGGAATAAATATGGCGAGCTCGACTCATTCCTATAAAAATGTAATTCACTGGGTTTCGAGAGCGTCTATGGAACAAGGGGTTCCAGGAAAGAACCTGGCGATAGATAAGGGGACAAAACATACAACGCACACCATCCCAGCATCACCAGCATGGGACCACCACGGGCCAGTCTCTGCTTAAAACTCTTAATGAAGATTTATTGCACACACGCCCAAATATACTTAATATAGCTTGAACAACACCTTTACTCACTCCCTGAAAGTCAGAGTTGGAATGAATGGGGAAAGTGGATGCATTCCATTCCAACTGGGTAAATGACTGACTGTTTTACCCACTAGATGATAAAATGTAGGCTCTCACTTGAATGAGTGTTGGGTAAATGGAAATCTGTAGTAGTATAAACATGAAAAGTGTGGAAAAGATTACACACACACAAAGAAGAGACGGAAAAAATAATAAGTAGCATTGAAGCTTTCAGAGCAGCTGCTGCTGCGGAATTCAACTTTGCAACTTTTTGTTTGAATGTTGTCGTTCTAACTTTTCATACTGCAATTGTTGCTTATCTCAGTTCAGACACGCTGGAGTACGAATAAAAAGAGGAAAAGATGTGGACGTGGAGGGAGGAAAGGAAAGCGAGAGAAAAGAAAAACGGAAGTGGCAGTTAGAAGGGAAAAGTTACTTTGAACTCATCTCACCACCAAGATTATACATTCTACGTAGACGAACATCTCTCTGTCTATCTGTCTCGCTTTCACTCTCGCTTTCACTGACTCAACTCCTAAATTCGCTTTTCAGTGAAGACGATCTGCGATGATGATATTATTGCAAAGTTTGGACTGGAAGGGAATGCATCTCACACGACAGAATGAGTATGTGCTCCGAGGCCTAATCTTACGCTGGTCGCTATGCGCTTCAGGAGTGAATTCGACGAGATGGAATGTGGACAGTTTAGCGGAAAGCAGAGCAAGATGGGAATAAAGAAGGAAAAATTGAAAAGCTTAAAGCTATGTACATATTTTTATACGTGGATGGTTCAGCGATCAACATCTTTACCGCACACATTTCAGCTCGGAACACAAGCGTGCTTTTTTTGTTTTCCTTCTAGTCATGACGAATAAACGCAATGCGATTACAGCTTAGCGTCCTGCATACGTAGATAGTTGAAGAATTGGAAAAATAGGAGACACAAAACGGTACGGAATGTTTTGCTTGCTTGCCAACATTGCGTTTACAACAATTATGGTAAAAATGTGGACACATAAGCAGACAAGAACACTGAACAGAGACATTGACAGAGACGGAGTTCCTTCTCTTCGCTTGACCGTATTATTGTGTAGTTGTATTAAAGCTAAAAGACAGCGGCTGGAATGTCCAATAGAAGGATATTATTATTACTATAAAAGAACAAAAGGGGGATGCCTGTGAGGTAGTGGGTTGACAAGAGTCGGTGGTGAAAGAAAAAGTAAAACTAAAGAGAAAAATGCTTATGTTTGTCTTTTAATCTACAAAGAGGCACACACCCATGCATGCACTCAGCAGTGAATTCACGAGCAACCTCAGTTGTAATTTCTCTCTTTCACTCTTTTTCTCCTGAAACAAGAGACAGTATAAGTCATTCCTTGAATAGAGCGATTAAACGAAGAGGAGAATAAGAACGCTATCGAAATAAAGCTACGAAACCATTCTTCCATGCTACTGATTCGTTATTGTGTTCTCTTGCTGTTGTTGTTGCTCATTCCATAGAGAAAAAACAGGAATTAGCAGAAGAGCCTGCTCTGTATTCACATAATGAATTATTATTATAGCTCGTGATAGTAAAGTCGGGCAGGAGGATGATGAGACTGATATGGAAAGAGAAAAGCTATTCCTTCATTTCATCCTTTTTTGTCTTTTCTCTGGGAGCTTTTCCTCACAAAGTTTGTGAATGGTATGTAATGCGGCCCTGATAACTCCCTGACCAATTGTGTGACAAACATGAAATAATCGAGGTGGAGAAGAAAAATTCTAGAACGCTGCACATACATGACATGTCGTGCATCCGTAATCTTTCCAATAAAAGTCCGATTTTATTTTATGCCTACTAGGCCCTAGTAAGCACCCAGGCGAATAGCACCAAAGAAAATTTGAAAAATGCATCAGTTCGGAATACAATTTGAAAATTCAATAAAAATTCATTTCCTCAACTCGGTAAATCATTTCCTGGCCTGGGTTTTGTTTTACATTACTTCCATCACACTTGTTTTTATGGCTGGACTGAAGCATGTTTTGGGATAGTCAATCAATTTCATCAGATCTTCATCGGTACGATGTAGTCTGAAAATCCGCTTAATTTGTGTCCTTCAAATCTATAAAGTCCTTTCACAAAGGTTATAAGGATCAGCTCAGTTGCAAGTTGTAAGAAGTCTGTAAAAAGCCTGGGCTTCTTTGAGGAAATTTACGGAACCTACTTAAATGATATTGGATTTTCCTTTGCGTCTTATGTGTTCCGAGAAATGGGAAAGAAGACAACAAAAGCAGAAAAGAATAAGAAAAAAAATATAAAAAATGCTTTACTCCACACTGCCATCATCATAACACTTCATCGAATAATGTGTTGTCCCCGCATGTTTTCACATCGAGTTTCATATAATATTCTCTTGTAAAATGAAATTAAAGTCATGCGGACTTTTTTCACATATTCCTTCCCGCTGGGTACGACGCTACAGAGAACGTGAGTGCCAATTCCAGTGGCAAATTCACAACTTCATATCGAGAAAAATAAAATTCACTCGCTCAACTACATGAAGAGAAAAGTAAGCAGGGTCAAAATATCCGCCATACAAATGTACACCAGTAGAGACAGCGAGATAAACAGACGTGCCTTACACATGTCATGCTGGAAACGTTTTCCTATATCTATTTTTAAAAAGATAAGTAGAGAAGAGCACTCGTGGAAATTGCAACGTAGCTGAATCCGCCATGGTAACTGGCCTTTTATTCAGTAGAAATGAGTTTGGGGATTTTGTTTTTAATTTTTCAAATGAAACCATCACTAAATTCTGAATGGCTGCATTTAGCAAAAAGTGAAAAAGAGAATATTTCAGCGTTTTCATTCAAATAAATGATATTTCAGTTCTTACGACACAAAAGTAGTGAAGTGAGGTTATCTCAACGGTTTCCAGCCTGGCTGATGTCTACTTCACATTTAAGTAAGTCTGTCTATGTGCATTTTGTGAAGAGGAGCGAGTGTCGTGTAGGTATATTGAATGGAATCCAGAGCAAGTCATAAATACAATAGTATCCTCATATTTCTTGATTTCCAGAGAGCAATATAAATATAGTAGTCCGACTTACACAATCCAACAGTCATGGAAGCAGCTTCCCTCGTGGAGGGAGCAATTCACGGGAAAAATATTACCACAAGGAATACATAGACGTATATTTTATGTGTCCACACAAGAGTCACTTTTTCGTTATATGATACGATCATGATGATGCTATAATATCGTACATTTCAAATCCGTTTGTTGTGAGGATTCTGCTTCATTGAGTACATAAAAGCATCATCATTTTTATTATTGTAACATATACTTTCGCACATTTGTTAACTATCCCGGGAAAATGGAGAAAGTGAGCTGGTAGGAAACACTAAGTGCCGTAATACACGCTGGCTCCTCCATCCTCTCTATTCAGACATTCACTTCTAGTCTTCAATTCTCCAATATTTGTCATAAACCGTGTTGTGCCCGCTTGTTTGAGATGGTTCAGGGTATGAAGAGCGGAATTGGGTAGTCAAAAGTTTATAAATAGGAAACCACTGAAACGCTTTTGTCGGATATTAGCTTTCCATGAGAGAGAGCGGAGATTTTCTATTCTATTCTCAACTCAACGCTTGCACTATTATTTACCGTAAGTACAGATTTTAATGACACAATTGAAACGGAATTGGTGAGAATGATAGGATGGCGTCGCACAAAGGCACTGCCGCTCTGAAAAAAAACCAGTAAAATGTTACTCCTCCAAAATCTTGTAGTGCTTCATAAAAGCGGAGTAAATTAATTCTGCGGGGAAATTGTTAAAGAAATTCTTATTTTAGACTCTTTATTTAGTGAACAACCTGTTCGCAAAACTACAGACGAAAAACCGTCTTGTCCTGCGTAAAAGGCTCGAGTTTTTTTCTTTTTGTCTGGATCTTTTTAAATGGCAATACAGCATGTGGGAAACTTTGCTCAAAAGTTCTGAATAACATTGAATTGAATAGAGACTAAAAATTTATGAGTTAAAGGAAATAAAAATTTATCTTTTCACACTGAAGTTTTGCTAATTCCGTAAGTTTTTAATGACGATGTCATTAATGCTTTCACTTTCGCGTGTTGATTGTTCTTTTCAGAATTTTCATAATCAACTTGAAACGAGAAACGAAGTGCAATTTTGCTATCGTGTGCCACTAACTCTTTTTTAATTCATTATTTCAAATGGCTAAACTTCAACATACAAATAAGACTATTCAACTGATTTTTAAGTTCTGCTTTCTTCCAAAAACGTTTCGCGTCTGGTAGGTTTGTGACAACTTTAAAGAATTAATAAAAAGAAAAAAAGTGAAAAATCAAATTAGAAACAAGAAATACAAAACGATGTGTCACCAACATTATGTCATTTATGTAAATTCAGAAGATTTATTGAGTATTAATTTCTTGGGGAAATTTTAATGATTTTCGCGGTTAGTTGATTAAGTAATCCATAAAAGAATAAAGCACGATTATAATTTTCTAATATGCATGCCTATCGCTATAGGAAAAAAATGTTAACATTTAAAGAGGTTCTATGGAGCTAATTTACATAACCCGATCTTCCAAAACGGTGATTTTTCGGGGTCAGTGCAAAAAGGGAAATGAGAATGTTCATTAGGAAGAACCATGAGGGACACAACTGCAAAACCGTTTGTCAAAGTTGCGTGGCGTTGGTACATGAATGGAAGTTCGTTCCTTCCTTCCCATCATCGTTATTATAGCGTTGACATCATTCCCTTGAGACTTCATTGTTGACTGGTTAATGATGAAAAATGAAAGAAATCTGGGTAATCAAAGACGAGAGGCTTTTGAGTTTGCTCTTTGTTCTAAAGATCGTTTCTTCTTTTAGACTCTACCCTTCGCTGCGCACATCCTTTCCTCTCAAGCGAAACTGGAGACAGTTAATCGAGAAGCTGTTTTAATGACTTTAAGGCAAGCCTGATATTTAAGAGCTCAGAAAATAGAAAAAAAAACTGTCGAAAAATGAAATGTGAAGAGGCGGAAGGAATTTGGTGGGAGGAATAAGACAAAGTTAGAAGAAAAAATAAGAAAATGGATTAAGATTTAGGACATAATAAAAATGTTGGTAGTAAAAGGCACGTTTGGCTTTTAAATGGTGACATGATACCTATCATGCTCTCCCGGTGACTGTAGTAAAACGCAGAATGTATAACACAATGGCTGCTGGCTAAATATTCCCAGCTTTGGCTCAGTTTAAAATACTTGACAATGTTACTGAGAAGTCAACTCTCGCTTCCCTAGTTCATAGGTAGTTCATTCCTTTTTTTCCTTAGCTTCCCGTCCCTATAGTAATACTACTGCCAGTAGAAATTCACCACCCAAGCTGAAAATAACAGATTTCCAATTTTCAAGCAACTAGGAAGGAAGATGCGATTAGACAACGAACTTGTTATCCCATCATACCTTAGCTATTGCGGATGTGTGCGTAGTCAAAAAGGAAAAAAAATGTATTAGTAGAAACTGACCTGGTGACACATGACATCAGACAATTTCAAGAACCTTTTGTTTCATATCATGCCTTGGCTTTCAGTATGCATGCAGCATGCACAGAATAATACTTACAGAACCTAAAACGGCAAAAATTGTTACAACTTCTTGCCGAAGAAGCAAGCTTAAATACCCTTAAATATAGAGTAAATCTCTAGTTGAAGCTAAGGAACAGAGATAGTTAATAAATTCACATTTGACATTGAGTAACCTTGACGAAATTTAACTTTATTTTTTGCATTTTAAAAATGCGTGACATTCTCTGAAATCAAATTGAAAACAGCCAGTTGAATACCAAGCATTTTTACAAAAGTTTTTTAAATAATTTAGCCTAGACTACCATTTTCTATGACAACCTATGATAATTTCTTCATATTTCTTCATTTCCTTTTTTGTCGTCGTTTTGTGTGAAATAGGCAAAAATGTAGGGGGAAGGATAGAGAATATTCTTTTTGATTGATGTATTCATTTTTGTATGCTATAGAAAAACTAATGATAAGATAAATAAATTGTGATGTACACCTTTCCGTCTCGAATAGATTGTGGCAAAGATGAATGTATGGTGTTGTGATGGACACTTTTCAGTTCTGGCTACAATGACACAAATTTGGTGAGAATCCATGAAATGAGAATGAGATCCCGGCAGACTGACAATGGAATTTGAGAAATCGTTGGTCAAATAAAGATGTTCCTCTTTTCTACGTCTGTCTTTGTCAAATTCGTTGGAGTAAGCGGGAGCTCTGCCCTGCTGCTGTGATTGGAGAACGATATGCGTAAAACTGGAATGGAAAGCAGTGAAGTCGGCATCTACTTTATATGAAGCATTTATAAGGTAAGATATTCTCTGAAACACTGGCGAAGATTGTTGTACGTACCATGTTGTATGAATATGGATGCATATCTTTTATGGAGACAACTGAGCAGTTGGTAACACCACCATTTCTCAATTTTCCACTCAGATATACCTCTACTTTTAAAAAATCTGCAAAATAAGCATAAAAATGTGAGTTTATGGTAGGACTTGAATTTTATGAAGCCTTGGAAGAAAGAAACAAAGGACGAGAAACTGAAACGTGTGTATTTCGAAGTAATAAAGTTTAGTTGAAATAAATTATGTAAATGCACTCACTGCTATTATTTTTTCCAGACACTGACTTGTCTGCTCGTGCCTTCGCTACCCTGCCTGCTCACTCTCAGCCCCTGCTCCTGTCTCGGCCTGATGGAAACTATCGCTACATTCTTCCCACACACACTCTCTCTCTCTGGAATTTCTACGGAGCCTAGGGAAGGAAAAGAAAGAGTCACTGTCACTCTTTCCAGAACAGTTCAAGTATACATGGACTGTTTTACCAATCTTATTTCGTTATCGGATCATTTTTCTTAACATAGATTCATAAATTTTAATGGGTAATTTTAGCAGCCATCGTGTAACGTTATAACGTACCTCACTACTTTTATCGTTTAAGTACTTTTAAACTCTTTCCGAGTCGTTGTTCGCCGCGATTGTCACCGTTTTGCCGCGGTTTTCACCACCGCACTGGTCCCGTGTAATTTATCCGATCTTACCCCTCACGACATTCTTTCTAATAATACCGTATAAAACATTTGGCGTTTATGAGTTGTCCTCACTTAAAAATGACTCTAAAGGCGGAGATAATAGCTCCTGCAACAGCTGCACGACCAAAGCAATAACAATTGAAAAATAGTATTCCTCTTTCATTTCTTGGACTATTGCCATCTACGTGGCGGTTATATTACACTCCAATAGTGCTCAAACCTGTCCTGGTCCCTTTAAGCAGAGCGGGCTACCGACAACAACCGCAGTAAAATGTAGCAATTTTTTACTTTCATGAGAAAAGGTACAATACAACAAAGTGTAAGTTGGCGTATGCGGTGGTTGTTAAAGCGTGTGTGTGGATGACAGTTGCAAAAACCTTCCTTAAATTTTCCTAGTCAACAAAACTTTCTTTTATCCACATCCGCAGTAGAGAATAAGTTGGAGGCGAATCTCATATTTAGAATGCGAAAGTTGGAAAAACGTTGGCTACCGCATCAATTTTCCATTCTCATCATTCATCGTCATCGTCGAGCATCAAGGTATTTCTGTTTGTTGACGTTCCTGTACACAGTACTGACACCAGACTAAATATGTTTTCATTTCTTCAACAAACGTTGGGAAAGGTGGAAGAAAGCGAATCGAGAAAGTATCTAAATTGAAATGCATGTAAAATTGCATTTCAAACAACGTTAATATAAGAAGCAGACCCTTCATGTTATGGAGCGCTGAAGCTCAGCTTTCCATTTCAAACAGGGAACATTATCTATTTCGATCGAGCCATTCTGTAAATCCTTGAAAGTGAAATTTGAGCAGTAAATTTTCCAATTTTACACTCTCTCCCTGGATATCTATGCACATGCATGGTCCTCCCGAATTACGGCCTCAATTCCACAGACATCATCATTTCGTGCTACATTATGGAGAGATGGTCACATTTAACTCAATCTGCTCGACAAAGATGGAAGTTGGCTTTCTCAATTCTACAGCTTATTAAAGCAAGGCAAGCATCACGTCTGACTTTGATAATAAACATTTCTCCTGGGAGAACCAGCTGCCAATTTAGCTGTACCGTTTCAAGCAGTGGAAGAATTGAGGTAAGTTTGAGCCCGCCCACATGAATTGATTAGAATAAAATAATTTAAACTAATGAATATTACACCATACCTGACTGACTTTGCAATCTGATATTCCGTCGGAAACAATGCGTTCTGCTTTCAACTCCCCGAAATCATCGCAACTCAATTTGATCCACATGATTTCGATGAAAATCTATTTCAGCGGATGTGATATTAGATTAAATGTGTTTAACAAAGGTTAATATGCCCCGGACTGTTTAATTTAAAATGTTACCTTTTGACCTTATAACTTCCTAATGAAGTATTGAACGCACTTTACATCCTTCCTTGTAAAAACCAATTTCATCAAAAGCAGAAATCGAATAACAAGGAAAATATTGACTCAGTATTCAAGTTGCTTTCTTAAATTAAACAAAGTTTCCATATTATTTCTTTTCCAGCTGCATAATATAAAAAATTTCTCTCTGATACTTTCACAGCAGCTGTTAGAACACTAAAGGCGAAAAAACTTAACTTTTATCTCACCAGTATTGATTAAGCATTGTCTCACACTGGAACATTTCTTACTTACATACGAAGTCGCGAGATCGAGATCGAGGGTGGGGGTGGGAAGAGATTGAAAAATAGACTCATGTCCTTGTTTTCTGATTAACTGCCATCTTAAATTAGGGTTTCTCTCTCTCTCAAGAGATTTCCAATAATGATGTTATAACTTTTGCAGTTGAAGAACAAATAGTGAGAGTGCATTTTCCCGCTTTCACCCTTGTGTAACTGGTCAAACTAACATGAATTATTACTGCTCAGGTTATTAAGAGAAAATGAAGATGCGGAAGGAAGGAAATCCATTTTCATTTGACTTTTAGAAGCTATTACAGTATTGGAGTTGGGTGTTCACTAACATGATACTAAATTTGACCTACTACATAAATAAATGACAGCCAATGAATATGAATAAAATATAAAATGAATTATGCGACTAGTTTTTGACAGTGTTTCCTTCAAACTATAAGATAAAAATTAACTAGATAATCATTCAAAAGTTTTCATCTCATAACCCGTCAGCGATTTCAGCCGTCTCCTTTGAACCCAGAAAGCAATTCAAATGAGCATCTTTTTGTACCCAAAGAAATCTGTCATCAAAATTGGTTTCTCTTGTGGCTGGGGGCCAGATAATGGGTCACGATTGTAGGCGGAGTCAGTTCAATAATTTAGATTTCTGCCATCAAAAACCGTGCGCTATTTCGATTAATTCCGCTTTTGCAAATGAATTGGCTTCCTGTTTATTTCATGTGACGTAATGAGAATAATGTCCGTGGACACTGCAAGAAGGAGACGTTGCTCCTTTCCCTCCTCTTTCCACCAAAAGACTGCCTGCATGCTTCCAAATGATGTTCTCGTTTCCCGTGACGTTGAATGAAACGTATACAACTCGACTGAATCAGCACCATCGAGACTCACTTTAACCACAAATCAAGTATCCAATCTTCTCTCCATTTCCTCCTCAAATTATGAACAGCGACAGGATCGACCACTGCTCGAGTCAAAGAGAAAGAGGAACTCAGCTCAACTATAAACGTGTGCGTTCTCATCATTACCACATTACTGTATGTAAGTGAACATTCTCCTCTGAGACAGAGGGTACCAAGAGACCCCTCATAAAATACTGTGCACCAGTCCTCCAGAAGAGTTATGAAGGACCTAACTGCGAACAAGTTGTTTCTTAGTGAGATTTACTATTAGTTTATTACATTAAGAAATGAAAAGTACAGGGGAGTCAATCGATTTAAACGTAGGCTGTGCTGTGCTGCGGTGCACAATGTATCCCCTTAGTATTTAGTCAGCGACGAAGCAGCCCTCATAACTCTCAAAATAAGATGTTGCATTAATCGATTCCCAGAGTCTCTTGATTTAACCGGGAGTTACTTTTGTTGAAACTCCGACCAACGGTAAATACTAACTACGAAACGAGGAGAGCCACTTTCACAACGCTTGCTTATCGTTGTAACAAGTTGCCCGTAGGTAGACCGACAATATTTGACATCTCTCCCACAATACAATTGTGTAACTTTCCAGCTGGAATACTAACATTTCACGAACAACGGGGATGATTTGATGATGATACCGGGAAACGAAGGATGATGTTTTTATAGAGGCATACACACATAGAGAAATCTACAAATACAATGTAGCTTAGTGGCGCCCGTGTTCCACTACACGACGAATTAAAAGTATTCTGCAAAGTTTATTATGGGAAAGCAGTATATTATTACTTAGACATAATGAAGAGAGAAAAACGGCTGTAAGTATAATTATGATCCTGGATATTTGCCAGTTTTCCCTACACACGCAATTAGGTGAGCCATGAATATTGTACTGCTGGCAAAAACATGGGAAAATGCTTTTGCATAACTAGTTTGCGAGCAATACATTTGAAACAAGATCAGAGAGCTCTTCCTTTGATAAGCCTTTCTCACTGGAACATCAGAGAAGGTACGTATGCGTTCTGTCACATGAATACCTCTTTTGTTCCATTAAGTGCAGCAAGTTTTCCATTAGCATATTTGGATACCTTACAGGGCTCATCATCACCAAACATTAGGTCTTCATCATCGTCATCATGAACGCATTTCCCAATAATAGTCTGCCTCTGTATGTCCTTTGTCAAGTTCCGTGAAAAGAGACCGGAGTGAGGCACAGGGAAAAGAAACATGTACATAGCAGCAGCTCATTTGTTCGCATGTTTCACTTGAATAAAGCAAGAGTGACGAAGTTCGTCATAAAAATGAAGTGAAGGGGTGGAGGGATTGCCCATCCTGCCGTTGTTGTTGTGTTTCATGAAGTCGGTTGCGGTGGAGCACTACTCCCGTCCTTCACCCGAGTTGTCTTCGCTCCTCCGACAAATCTTATTTTTTTCAGGGAATAGAAAATCCAGTGACATGGTGCGAGAAGTCCAATTTCTTTTTTCTACCGTGTCAAGAAGGTAATACAAGAAAGTTGCGTTTGTTATTATTATTATATTGCGATAATAAGCTTCACATTCAATTCTATTGCTCTTAATGGAAATGGTAATAACCTAAATGGAAGAGGCACGCTTTCCATGCATTCCGACAGTCTGTAACCCATCGGCAGCATGAATATTATTATTACACCTTTTTAGCCACATTCAGTAGAGCGGAGCTAAGTACTATATAAAATGTTAAGAGCTGTTGCCTCCACTCGACCATGCCCCGTCCCTCTCCGCACTTGTCCACGTTTTTTTTTGCTATGTCCAGTATTTCTAAAAATTGTTTCTTGATTTGGTCTTGACGGCACGTGGAAAGGTTACGCTAGTTTGATCATGAGTAATTTTATCAAACAAGATTTCGTAAAAATAGGTTTAAAATTCCATCACTTTCTTGTCCCATCTTTTTATGTAGTGTTCACCACACCAACCGCCACGTACAACTAACGTCTGACACAAATGGAAACCATTAAATGAAATAAGCACGAAATTTTGGGCTACTCATTGTTAATGAACTGAATAATTTCAGATTTTGAAATAAGATTTTGCATAAGTAATTGCACTCATTGACTATATACATTTCGCCTATCAGTATTCAGCATTTATCTAAGATATAGAAATGTGTATTATGAACGCTACTTTAACTACTTTTACTACTGCTCTTACTTTCAATCACTCTTCGGTTTTAACGGATGACGGGTTTGCAGTCTGTCTTAATTTTGTAAAGGTAATATTGATTTCCGCATTATGAAGCAGTCGGACGGATTTTCATTTGTTAAAACTCTTCCTGAAATGCAAACTTTATATTTTCAGGCAGACATGGCATAAGCTTTATAATTTGAATGGAGAATGCAATATAAAAAGAATCTGTGTAACAAGAAATGTGTCTTGTGGCGTGGGTAGACGTGACCATATCTTCATTATTATCAATGTCCTCGTCCATGTAATGATTTTCAGACTAACATTTTTGAATGGGTTATTTCACGTGTAAAATCTAGGCTTTAGGGCTCACTTGTCAAGAGATTTCTGCATCCTCGTCATTCAAGCGTTCGCTCGTCGTCGCCGACACAAGATCATGCACTAACGTTTTATACATCTAATTTCCTTTCGAAAAGTTGCTAAACATGAAAAAACTTTCTCTGCACGATATCAGTTGATATGAGTGACTTAAGATTTAAGATCAAAGATCTGAACGGCTTCATATTTCAGAGAAATGTCTTAATGATAAAAAAGGTTAGATGTAGCGAGAGAGCGTGCTTTCATGTAGCCAACATTTCCTCGCTATCGCTATGATAGCACGATACAGATGAACTGTTCGTAATTAGGAAAACCTATATCTTTTAAAAATGGGTGATTACAAGGAGGAGAACGAAAATAGTTTGGAAGAATAAACGAAATTGATTTGGTATAACATGCAACTTTACCATCCAATTACAGTCACTGAACCGTATAAAATGCTGACGCATTTTAAAAGCTGTTAATTAGCTTTACCTATCATGTCAGAGTACATCTAATACAGCAGTATCGAGTACTGACTTCATTACTAATATTTGCCAGAAGTATGTACATTCATTATTTATCATTGCCATAGGCGTGCATAAAAAACCTTTAACAGTCACGTCAGTACGTTTGCATATAAAATATATAGTAAGAATGAATGCTGCTTGAGAAGTGGGAGAGAATGGGAATGGGAACTTGATGAGTGATGCTGATGTTGATTTCGTGTCCCTGTGTCTCTCTGTGCCTTGCAACGTGAAAGGTAGTTTCTTTTCTAAAGCCTCAGCTAACCTGGATTTTCTGTGGATTTCCTGGAATGGAAAACTTAAAAAGGGAAGTGAGTGAAAGCTGAAGTAAAACGTTTATTTTAAACGCTTTGGGTGGTAAGCTATTTACTTTTTAATTTCAAGGAGGAAAGAAAGGTGCACAGAGTGTACATAAGGCTGAAGTTTCTGCGATGGGAAATGTTTTGTATAAAATTAAAGGCAGAGAAAAAGGACTCGAAAGCACATATAAAATCACCTCACTTCACATTCTAAAAAGAAAGCACAAATAAATGTGCCGTGCAGATGAAGAGATCCGTGTGTGGTTGGAATCCAACACATCCGCTGGCAAGCGCAAGCAAAATACTATTTCTCTCACTAGAAAACACCTTACTACTCTTAGATTGGTAATCTCTTGCTAATTTTCTGCTCAACAACAGGAAACGCACTTGATTGTCATTAAGAACGAATCCAAAACTTATCTTCAGGCGCTAGTTTTTCTTTGAGCGTTTCTGTCCACTCTACCACTCTATTACCTACCAAATTTCCTCTTGCACCACCAATATTTTAAAATCAACGCTTAATCAATTTAAAACTTCTGCTAAGGTAAAAACTAAGTTTATTCAAAGTTATTGAAGAGTCAGAAAAGCTAGTGATCATAATAAAGCTGGGGAAAATGTTGATTTGCACACCCATGTGGTTAATGCGTAGTTTTACACAGCTTGTGCACAATTCGTATCTATTCAAATGAGCTTTGTTTTTGTCCAAAATATGTTTATTTGTAAGCATTTCAATAACATGTTTAGCTCGTGCCTGACAGAGGAGAAAATGAGAAATTGTTTCTGGTGTCAAATGCATAAAATAATTTTCTCTCGAAAAGAACATTTTGCCTACACTTCCCATTTCATATTAAACGAACAGTTATGTTACGTTTGTGGGTCAACTGAATAACCCTTTTAGCTTTCTCAAATATTTAACCATTTTTATGATTACTTTCTTTAGAATCGTGACTTTCTAAAACAGGGATGTCAATAGAAAAATGTCGAACCGCCTAAAACAAATAAAAATGGTGTTTCCACTAGTAATTTGTCAGGTTGGCTGCCCCTTGAGTTATTTTTTACTATATTAACACTATCTATCGCTTTGCTTCTAGCATTCGACCTTTGTGTTATACTAACAAACCAATGTGGTCGCTGACACAAAATGACGTAAAACACGAAACTGTTGAAAGGAACACATGAATCAAAGAATATTTTATGTCCATTAACATGAATGGAATCTTGGTTACATTTTCTCGTCGTCAAACAAATGCAGCTGAAAACACGAACAGTAACTAGAACTAATAATCAAACTTTTATTTGTATTGAGACTTTAAACAAAGAGCCGGTTATTTAACACAAAAACACCACTTACGGAGTTGGGAACTTTCACGTATGTAAGTATTGAAAAGAAGGAAACAAAAGAAAATATTACTTTGGGGGTTAAGAACGCTTTTTGTGTGGAATCGACCAAGTAATTACATAGGTTATGTACGAGCACACTGTAGAAATGAAATACAATGGCTAATATCTAAATGTTTAAATTTCCGCAGCATATGTATTTTATCGTGCATACAGAACAAACTGCTGAAAGGAAAAATTAGTTCAGGCCGTGACACAACAAGGAAATACAGGAAGAAATTGGTCAACCTCACATAAAAAAATATTTGCAACAGCTTACCAATACTTTATGTACATACAGTCCTTCCAGCACTTCCAGCTTCAACAACACTGAATACTACGGGCTTTTTAGTTTGATTTTTAGGGAATGCAGCTCATATTTTATGTATAGAGTCCTTGAATAATAAGTGGCAAAAAGTTAGCAATATTTACTTTCGTGCAGAGTGCACACCATATCCAGAGTAGTATTCAGAGTGACATCAACGAACTCAATTAAAAGGATCTCGAGCAAAGTCGGTGAATGATCTATTCTATTCTATTAAAGCATCTTTCATTTGTTTTGTATGCTTTCAGCGTGGCCTATGATTTTTGTACTCTATATAAGTTTCTCTTTCTCTAATATTTTAATGTAGTGCTTTTGAGCAAATAGACAATGGTAAATACGGAAAGAGTTTGTTGGAAAGCATGAAGATTGTGGTGAAAAATATGCTTTGTGTTTGTAGTCTATTGAACAAGTGATGCGTCGTTAGCGAAAGAGGTTTTAGTGCAGACGTGTTCACTCACCCACACACTTAGGATCAGTTAAAACATACTTTTGCCATCCACTAGCCACCAAGCAGCCCGTCACTGAGAGATAAGAGGAGAAATTTGTGTGAAGAGGAAAAATATAGGAAAAATATAGGAAAGGAGAGCACGTCTCACTTCAATTACGTGGCGTCCCCTTATTGATATTCCTTTCAATGTTCTCCAGCTGTCCACTTTGTTAACTTCATGAAAATGTGAAAAATGCGGTTTTCTACCTCGTCTTCGTTGGTCGCACTGCATTATTAATATGGATTTTGAAGTGACACCCATCCAAAATAAATGTACCTACCAAATATCATCACACTCATTGCAGCCATCAATGTGGAACGTCCTGGAATTGCATTGTGTGTTGTGTCAGCTCAAATAAATAGAAATTGATCTGGTCTGCTCTAGTCTGAACTTTATCGCGCCTTATTTGTGCTTTGCCCCTTATTCGCTCGTAGACAATTGAAACTCAACGTCTGGCTAGATTTTATCGTCCTTTGGAATCGCTGAGGTGTGGCTCTAATAAAGCTAGATTAATATTGCACACTACATACTTCACTCTCTGGATTAAAACTTCAGAAATTGCAAATCGAGACGCAGTGTCATTAAAAGACATTCTAGAATGAAGCGGACGAAAACTGTGTTTTTATTCTTTTCCAGAAATTTGGAGAATAACGAGTAGAGTAGCGTGCTTAGTTCTAGTTTAGTATTATGTGAGAAAAATGATTGGATGTGAATGCGTGACACATATCTCTCTTTCAGATTCTGCCGAAGCATATAGCTAGAACTAGAACCCTACACAGTACCCGTCGTGGATACACTGAAGTGAGTTAGGAAGTTTATCGTTGACCAACCCGGAAAATCTGGAGGGATCAAGGAACAGCATGCAAACGGGTTAATATGAAAAAGATGAGCTTGCGTTGCTCCAGGTTTAGAATCTAAACCTCATTTTATTTTATTTCATTGGTGCATTGTATCCGGTTTAATATTATGGATCAATTTTAATTGCTGATTATGTTACACAAACACACATATGGATTTCTGACTCAACAACAAATTCTACGTATCAACGTATCTGCTGACTAGTACATTTATGAGCTTCACTTCCAGTTTTCGTTTTTGCTTGCCACCGCTAAATCCTACGGACTCGCTTACGGATAGATAAACAACCATCACATGGTTTACAAAACTCATTTCCCATGAATTTTCCCCATGGAAAAGTTAAATATACAAAAATTGATTGATTGTAAAGTGGAACGGTTTATATTTGATAATGAAATTTTATTTTCATACTACTAATCTTAATAAAGCAACATAAACTGGCAAATTCCAATGAAATGCGCTAAGTGAGCCCAGCTAGTTTCTCGCAAACCCAATAACCCAGCAGGCAGAACTGCGAGCTATTTTTTGGAACTCTCCTATCTACATATTTCATGCATTTCCAAAACAATACACTACTCTGGCTCATTATTTGCTTCCGGCCCTAATACTATTTAAAAGTTCTTTCCTCAATTTGATATTAATACTTTTATAAAAAAGGAAAGAATTCATTGCTACTGTCTGTTTTTATCTTACAGAGCAACTGTCTGAAAATTTCAGAACCGTTAATGATTCTCATTATCAAATAGGTAGACAATGAAAAATACTCGAGCAAATGAAAGATGATAAGTTAAAAACGTAGAGATATAAAGCTGAAAACTGATTGAAAAGCACTGAGTTCGAAACTTTCAGCAACTTTTGTTTTAGTCGCTTTGACATCATCGGACCAGATAGTACTACATTTGTTTGTCTCTAGGCACATTGTTGTCTCTCTCCAAATCTGACGAACTGCTTTCTTTAGCTAGATACGCATGTCATGAGCATACGTTTCAAGGGAACGGTCATATCTTGCAGAAACAGATTTCGGTTCACACTGGAATTCAATTCATTCAATCATAGCATTGTCAAAGTAAGCATTCCCTGTCGTATGTATGCATGACAACACAGAATAACTATGTACTTTTTTCTTCTTCGAAGCAGAAAAAAAATTATAACTGGCATATTATAATGATGATAATAATAGCGATTCAATTCAGCAAATTATATGGCTTTCACGATAACTAACCATGTAGAGGAGAATTGTACTAATAACAATAACGATTGTAGGAGAAGAGTAAAGAAAAGAAAGGAAGTTGTGCCTTTGTTGCTCTCAAGTGTAGCTGTTTGCTCTAACTTCCATTGATTTCGTCCGTTTCAACTCACTGCGTCCTTTCCTATCGCTGCGCAACATCGCGATGTGCATTTATTTGTATTTGCATAACTATACCAGGTTATAAATTTTACAATGGCAGTGTAAGACTTTCCTTGTGTATTTTAGTATCTCGTGCTGGCTCCTGACTTCTTTCCTCCACCCACCCTTATCGTACCCAATAAATAATATGGTTTCCTTGAGAAGGTTAACATGAGGAAACATCGTAATGGTCAACAGAGGAAGGAAGCATCAACAAACGACAAAGACCTCTGGCTCTTTGTATCCATACCACACACAGATAAAAAATGGACAACTCAAGTCCACCAGTAACACTGATAGCGATACTAAAGTAAAGCTCTTTGTGGTCTCATGTGGTGCTTTTGACAATGTTAGCTAAAGCTATGCTTGTGTCTGACTGGAAATAAAGAACCGTCCGGAAATAAGTCAATAATATTTCAACTGGGGTACAGTGAGACCGAACAAATGAAAATTCCAGCTTTTTAGTATTCAATAAATTCATGAAATGTGCACGGTAAATATTTAGATAATGGATGCTTATACTTATAGTTGTCAATACGGAAAAATTCCAAGTCAGCTATCTAGATAGAGGAGAATATTTTCGGACGAATTTGCTCTACAATAATATTGACCTCCACTCACACTCAGGAATACATCGACCATATTACATAAAATTAAACCTTGAACACATGCAGAAATTGAAGAGGGAAACAATATATTGCGGAGGGCGTATTTTGACCACAGGGTTAACAGAGAACCTTTTACACATTACAAATCCCACTTAAAAAATTCCCTTTAACCCGTTCACTATTCAGCGTAACCTTGCAATGATTCATGACCCTTCATTTCTTTCAGTCAATACCATTCTCCCTCAAATATTAGCCGAGGGTTTACAGAATCGCACAACAAGGAAAAAGTTATGTGGTGTTACATGATTAGTGACTCCACCCACCTTCAATTTCCTATGCAGAAAATGACAGAACCCCATGTTTAAGAAAACAAATTATTCTTTGCCACTCCAAACGTCTCTAATGATCAGTTGAAACTGAAAACATGGTGTTTAATGAGAATACAAATTTCACACTACGATATCTAACGGCGATATTTGCTCAGTAAAACACTTTCATATTACCACTATAAAATTTCTGGTTTTCACAACTTGTGTATATTTCACTGACACGCTTCCATTCCTGGAACTAATGGAACGCATCATATTTCTTTGTATCCAGGGAAATGAAAGAAATGCTTTGGATAGAAACTATAATCCCACGAAGTCAAGTGTAATAATGCTTTGGCAGCGAGCAGCGAGGAAGAAAAGAATTAAGTAGCACAAACGTTTTCCTGACGATTTCTCAATTTCAAGCAAAAGAAAGGTCTGCAGCCTGATGCTAAAATATACAAATGTTGATCAATACATCTGTACGAGGAAGTCTTTGATCTTGTAGTTTTTGCTCAAGATTTTATGCTTGATCTGTGTAAGAAATGAGGTTGATGATGAGAGGAGGCAAAATTGTAGGAAGAATGAGAAATGAATAAGAAAAATGAATACATGTAGAAACAAACAAATCGGCCTTTTATTTGGTAGTGAAGTCAAAACCAAAAATATCTTGAAGACGTTCTAAGGGAAATTGGAGATGAGCAGTGGAGGAAGACAACGTAAGAGGATAAGAAAAGCATGATGTTACTAGGTTAAAAAAAATAAGTTCGGCATAAGTCGTTGTAGTAAAAGTAATAATAATATGCCTTGAAGCTTTTTTTGGGGAAAAGAATAAGTAAAGTCAAGTTGGTCGTTTCTTCGTATGTGTGAAATCCGTGGTTCGTTTTTTGTTCCAAATTTTTCTCCTTGCCTCTCCTCGGATTCCTTTTATTTCTACTATCGCTACTTCACTTTTTATCTCCTGCAGCACTCTCCGAAAAATGGATACATTGAAAAACGGATAAGACAGTTCTTTTTCAGTTCTCATCCAACTGCAAAAACTCGCTTTTTTGCTGGATAAGTCGATATAATGAGAATTCGTTTGTTATTTTTTGCCACTTTTTAGCTTGATATTCTTGGAGTTAATGGGAGTGTTCGTTGGTCTTTTACCGAGTCTCGTTTACGCACGGCTTGCATTCACCATTTTATCTTCGTTATCATCGAAGCTTGCAAAATTTCCTAGCTCTACGTTACATGTAGGCGGGCTCCAACTTTCAGAGACTATTATTTGTCGTCTGATGCTCGTTGACAATACCGCTCAAAAATGATAAAAGAGCGAGGAATAAGTAGGGATAAAAGGAAGAAAAATGGGGAAAATAGAAGTTGACACAAGGTCTTTAATGAGATGATGCCACTCGGTATTGGCATTCAGGTTGCCCGGTAGGAAGACCAGCAAGAATTTTGATTCGTTTAAACATTTGAGTTGAGTGTAGAAAGTAATAAAATCTATCTAAACTGCATTAATAGATATAGAGAAAGCGCATTAGGCAGAGAAGCTATGTGGAGGTTGACGATAAGAATGCGACAAAAAGCAGTGTTGTTAAAGGGGAATGAATGGTTGGAACGCGTGAAATTGAGTGAGTGAACTGAATGTCTTTATGTCACGGGCTAAACTAAACGAATAACTGAAAATCTTGTGTTTCAGATACGCACATACATTTGCAGTAGACTCCTTCAGGCTGTATTAAAGAGTCTCTGCTGGAATAACGCAATTATCTACTATCTGTGCGCTACGATGATGAGACAAAGTGTAACTGGTGAATGTGCACTTTTACCAGTTTATTTAACAAGATGTAAGTAAAGCCACACATTGTTCCGTTTGCCTGGCAGAGCATCTCGAGTTCAGTGAAAGCATGAATTTTAGCTCGCAAAGTTTGTCACATTATTATTCAGGCATTTTTTTTGCTTTGTGCACGTTGAGCAGTTGAGCTTGCTAAATAACGATGAGGAAAAGGTCTGGTGATAAATTATACATTTCGCAATATACAATGTCCAACATTATACAAATGAAACTTATACATGCCATAGAAGA
>VYYJ01000365.1:0-65261 GCA_021029165.1 Cyphoderus albinus | reverse complement strand
AATTCAAAAAAATTACAAGTTGTCAATTTGTCAATTTTCTAAATGTCATGACAAGTTGACAAATTGTGACAAATGGACATGTCCACTTGTCAGTGACATTGACACATCGCCGAACCCTGATTACAATAATATCGGGATGAAATCTTAAAATTAACTTGGCTGTACGGACTACGGACACGGAGTGCTGACGTGCTGGCTCGCATTAGTCGCATTGGATGGCGTATCACATCGAAAAGCCAACGCCAGGCATATCACCAAGAAAGAGGAAATATTGTATTTCATATGCACACTGAATATTAAGCAGAATGTTAATAGGTTATATACTCTACAGGTAAAAAAGTTTTGCTCTCATGAAAAGGGTTCCAGGGATTATACTCCTTGAAGCTTCTATCAATTTGCTTCATTGGCGAGTCCTTAATATGCGTTAACCATAATCCATTTTCTTTCACCTTTTAATAAAACGAGGCTCTTTTGTCTTTGTCTACTGCAGCTTATAAATTTACCGTTATAAAGTCGCCTAAATAAACATCATGAAGACTTTTTACGGGCAGCTCATTTCAATAAAGAGCCTATTAAGCTTATTGGCCATAAGCAAGGTTTCCAAAAGAGCAACAGATGACACGAAAAACAGGTTCGCATTTTTCTTCGTTTTTATCAGGTAAAACGCAATAATCTTGCTGCAACATCAGTGATATGTCCAGTCTAAACCATCGAAGGCTTTTGAACTTTTGTCGAGTGCTCGTATTTTGACTGTGTAGTAGGGCGACGCACTTTAATGCCTTTTGGATGACTTTTGAAGAAAGAAAGCGAAACGATTTTGAAACTCAATTTGATATACACATATTTGAAGCACAAAGTGGACTAGTCCGGTTTCAATTACATTTGAGAGAGAGGGTTGACTCAGCGTCAGCGAGATCAGCAGCAGGGTTCTTTCTGTTGATCTATGTAAAAGTGGTCATGCCGCTGGAATAGGGGCACAGATGGCGAGCATAGGAATTGCTAATGAGTTTTATTTAGCCATTATTAAACACAATTTGTAATTATTTAAAAGTGCTCAGTTTGGTTGGGCATAATATGAGTAGAGCGAGCGTTACCTCTCGTATAATATATGTATGTATGACTGATCAATTGATCATGTTATATTATCCAACAGGGGCCTTTTGGTATTGGTATGTACATATGTATCTATTTTGATTGTGAAAGAAAAGCTGGCTGGCAGATTGTATGTATATACCGTATTCATTTTCATACAAAGTGTATTTACGTGCATATAGCAATTTTGATAGGTAGAGGATGGAGGTAGGGATTAGGGAAGAGATATACATAAAAGACTCTAAAATGGAAGTCGTGCATGTTGGCTGGGTGGTATAATGATGATTTGATGAATGATGTGGATGTTATGTTATGCTACAAGTGAGATGTAGAAGCTATAGAAAACGTTACGCCGATGAGAACAATGACAATCAACGAACTGAATTTTCCATATGAAAATGAAAGTTTAAAAGAATACATGAAATATATAATATTTATGTATGTCATGTGTCACTGCTAAAAGTTAATTGGTTCAAAATATGACAACCGATAAAACTGTTTGATTCATATAAATAGAAATGTTGGAGTAGTTTGATTCAAACGCATGGCAGAAATTTCAGAAATACCTATAGGCGAATTCTCTACCAAAATCCTTTCCATGTTTGAAATTTTTTTCGACTGTCGCAGGTATTTGCAATTATATAAATGCAATTAATATAGTCAACATCGATAATAATGAAAACTTGAGTTACACTGGGTTTTACTAAATCAATTCATATCAATTCATATATAATTTCTACAATCTACTAAAACGGTTTTTTAACAAATCACAAAATGGTTTTACGATTACAATGCGTAAAAGATTGTCCCTAGCAGTGAAAATAATAACGCGGTTATCATCAGGTATCATATTATCAATCTATTTTTGTACGAAAGGATGAATAATTATATAAACAATTTACAAATCTTTAAATTCTTTTTGTAATCTTTAGATCTTTTTATGCATATATCAAATTGTGAACTTAAAAATTCCCAAAGTCCTTAAGCTAATGTCTTATTAGCATGAATCGCCTATATAAATATTTACTTCTGGAAAATTGTACCAATGATCCCGCAGGCAATCCGTCCACCCGCATTCCCTGTCTTTAAACTGCCCTCATCGCCACCTTTGCCAAGGTCATCCTTCTTTTCATGCACAACAATAGCTCGACCAATGACTGACATTGGGCCAGTCAGCGAGATTTTCGGATCCTATATTAATTTCAAATAATTAATTATTATTAACTTTATTAAATACCATGCATTTTTTCATCGATGTTATTTTGCAAGTACCGTGATGTCAATCGTCACTGTCCCATCGGCTTTAGCTTCAATATTTCCGAGGTCACCTGCATGCCTCTCGGAATCAATGGGAGCCCCGTGGTTTTTCTAGGCAATCCAAAAGAAAACACAAACATTAATTTCAAACGGTGATTATTATGATTAGGTTAGATCATACTTTGTGTGAATACAATATTTCATACACAGGGTAATATGTTAATTTGATGGTTTGACAAGCGGTTTCTTTTTTGTTACACGAGATAAACATTATTTTTTCATTGGCCCGATCGAAAACAGGCGAACGTGATCTTTCTTTTACAAGTCATGCCTTGAAGACGTCAGCAATACATCATGTTGTCACTTTACTAAAAATTACTTTGTCGAAGTTAAATGGTCCGAAAGAAGGACGAACATATAATGACCAACTCATTAGCATATTAGTAGACTGAAGGTAGAAGCAGTACCTTGTCATTCGTCGATGTCTATTTAAGAATTGAATTTATGAAGTTGGGGATTTAAAATAGAAAAGTGGCACAGCCTTCCTTGCCACACAGCTTTTTCAAAACCTACTAACAAGGTCCGCAGAGTGACCACTTGTTACGTCAAAAGTAGGTAGGGCGTTGTGCGGAAACTTTATATAATTATTAACTAACTTTGTTGTTCAATGCATCATTTCTGCGATTATGAAAGTAATTCTTTTCCATTTTACAATGTCGTTATTATAATTTCTATAAAGGATCCGTTCAAGTGAATCGTCATAACTCATCTTAAAAATCGGTCGAATGCAAAGCTTCTTTGGCTAAATACGGCGTGGCTTGTGTAAAAGCTGTAAAAGACGCGCATGAATAATTTTTATTTTTGTGATCAGTGACAGATAATTTGGTATGTGTACTAGTAATAGAAAGCGCTCATTGTATTATTATGACGCAATCAGGTAAATGTCAAATTAATGCCAACCTGACTGATAAGAGTACAACAAATAAAGCCCTCGCAATTAACATAAAAGAGATCGTCAGTTGATTTACGACACCCTTACCGCAGCAGCACTTGACTTTAGTTTCTGCATTGCCTTCTAAAAATAAATTGCTTTCAAAAACATAATCCTCGACTAATGTATGCCACTCTGTCACTGAGTCAGTCAGTCAGCAGAAGCTTAATCACATAAAAACGCGTCTTAAACAAATATGACTGCCTCTTTAAGCTTAATGAAATCATTGTCCAATGTACAATAAATGCAAAAATGTACCAAAATAAGCAACGTCAACATTTCAACCTACGAGCTTGTGGCTGAAAAAAATACACCGGATTTTTGCCTGCCTGCATGTCACCATCACGGATAGAGTGATTTACAGACACGATTTTGAATATCTGTAGCTTTACTAGCTGAAGCTGCACTATTAACTGCCATGACATAGAGAATTCTTCTGTTCTGTCTTCCAGAGAATTGAAAACAATACAGCAGCAACCGCATCTTGAATTCCCCAAGAAGAACCCAAATTCTTAGAATCCATTATTGTTCAGTAACGAACGATATGAGCGATATGACTCCAAAGAGAGATGTAAGCTTTCCTTGTGTGCGTGTTTCCGTACTATAAGAAAGTGGCAAGTGCAATGTGTGAAACAAAGAAGCGCTCGAATTGACGCAACAATAAAGCTCCACATCTCCAGAAGAGCAAAGCCGAAGGATGATGCATGAGCATGATGCTTATGTGCTTCGTAATGGCTACTTACTTGCACTTTACTTGGTAATCCTCAAGGGCAAACGAGGAGAAGAAAAACAAATGATTTCGTTATATGAAACACACATAAAGAGAGATGCAGCTTCTCTCATGACTCTAGGCTTAAACTTAAAAAACAATTTTGAAAATGAAAATGTGGTCGAAAGTACCTAACAAAATTAACATAGTCATAAAGCAACGCATTTTTTACACATGAATTTTTCTATGACACAATGAACGTGTCTTTCAAAAGCATTCATCAATGTCAGAGAATAAGAGCACACACGGAACAACATTCACCGATTGATTATAATATCATGTGCATAAATTATAGGTAATCCATAAATTTACATACCCCATGCGGATTAAAATGTCCTCCGGTAGAACCACAAGGATTGTCTCCTCTCACGTCTCCACTCTCGTGAACATGGAACCCGTGCTCACCCTCGGGGGTCAAATTGCTTATCGAACCAGTAATGCGCACCGGCGCGTTTTCATTATCCTGGCTCAATTCCAGAGTGCCGGTGACACCACTCTTCTGGTTACCCACGTTGAGTACCACTACAGCCTTTAATGGTTTACTTGTCAGCTGCAAACAATAATGGCATAAAATAACGGTACGAAAAATTATGATAATTTTCAAATTGTTATAATAGGACGACCCACTTACAGCGTCAGAAGATGACCCTCCCACACTGACACTAACAACGACCGCGACCACTCCGAGGACGATTGCAGCCACGACCCCTATCATAACCATGGTCTTCATTTTCATTCCCAAGACACGCTTCTTGAACCGGGAAACGGGCGACGTTGAAAACGAGTCCACGTTGTTTGGAGTATTTTAAACAGATTTTCGATTGCCTCTTTCTTTCTTATGTCTCGACTCTGGCTTCTCTCTAACACTTCCTTTTCAAAGATGTTGACACGACGAAGAAGATGGGATGAATAACAAGTGGGAACTGAAATCATAATTGCATACACAGCAGCGTTATACAGCAGCAGCACATACAAAAAGCTCTGAACTGAGCACGCCAACTTATCAAATATTCAGTTATCATCAATGTTGCGCTTTTCGTTGCAAGCTCGTGTATGTTTATATACACATGACAAAGCCGTGGCAAAAGTGGTAACCATTATAGAAGTAGCAGCCTCATCGTTTTTAGCAGTTTTTATTGACTTGCACGCAATCATGTTTCAGAATGAATGCTCTATCTGTAATGGGTTTGGAGTTCAGTAGTGGTATGTTTGTGTGGAGGAACTCTGTTGAGCATTCATGATGATAATGATGATGATGGGTCGCCGCCGCGTTCGTATGCATAAGAATATCACGCCTATTATGTAATGATGCTAAATAATACGAGAATAATGTTTGCAGAAGAGACGCTGCTCTGATCGTCGTTCTTCTACCGAAAAGACCATGCACATATCCTTGAGTAGTGTTGGTTTTCAGAATATTTTTCCCTCTGCCACAAAACAACAAACAAATGAACCAGTATGAGCGTGAGTATTTGTTTGCCACATACTGCGCTATCACTTTACTCACGGAATTTGACTTTGTTGTCCATGAAGAAATGCATTGAATTGTGAATTTTAAAACAAGGCTGTAAATGAATGCTAAAATCAGAATGTGCCAATGATATGTACCTTAATGGACGCTGAATGTACAAATACTGAATAGATATGAATAAAGCATTTTGAATTTCAGAGACTGTACTTGAAAACATTGCATATTATTTCATTTTGAAACTATCAAAAAACCTTAGAGCTTGTGAAGGATCTTTCATTTACTGATTATAGAAGTAAAGCGAACCGCTATGAACTTTCTGACTCCAGCAAAATAAATATGCTGTGTAATACGCGTCAATTGATTTGAATTCGTGGTATTCCGTTTTAATAGCTCATAGCAGGCGAATTTACTTCTTGCTCGTGCTGTCAGTCGAATCATACACACTCACAGATAGGTACGAGACTAGTACGCTGGAAAATTCCTGGACAGGGACAGGACTGGACTGCGGCTTTACATTGGCTTTGCTTGCTTGCTTGCTTTCGGGGATCGAAAAGGTGAATTGAATGTGAAGAAGCGGTTTTGATTTAGGAACACGCTGACGGTGTGGTAGAAAACATAAGAACATATCGTTCCTACCTGTTTTCTGTTTTTGCTTTTGTTTGTTATTATAAGATTTCTAATTTTTCTTCGTCGTCAGTCCAATTGCCCAAATATAAAGTACAAGTTTATAGAATGAGCGTGAGGTTCCATCTATCATTTCGCAAGAGGCGATGACTCTCTTGTTGCTAGCTGGTGGCAACATGAGATTTTTGTAAGTTGCTGCTTGTGTGTCTTTACCCACTCTCTTTATACTTTGATATTTACTTTGCTTGTCATTGTGTCAGTCATCTAATGAAAAAAGTATATGATTTTTTTTAGCTTCCTGTTTCATGGCTTCAGTAAACAGGAAATCACGCTTCTGTATCTTTTATGTAATCACTTTTATCTTTTAATGCATCAAACAAAATGACACTGTGAATGACATATTCGTTACTATACTCATCATCATAATCACACTATTATTGAATTCAGTATTTTTACAATTTAAATCATTGTGTTACTAGTGTAGATTATCATTATCTTATCAATCACCACGTGTGCAAGTGCAACTGGATTTGGGGCATTAATGGTGAATCGGCTGTATACCACAATCTTCAAAGTAAATACCAAATCTGATGCGTAGTTACTAATCGTAAACTAATAGCGGTTAATATCCCGGCGTCACATACTTAAACTTTACCCGTGATAGAGGCATTTCCGAATGAATTAATAAAGTTACGTAACAAAATAATCGTCCCCCATTAAATTTGAATCTGTTCATTGGCACGATAAAAAACGTCGTCGACAAACATGAAAGCCATAAATGCAGGCAGGCAGGATTCCATACTGACAACAATCAAGGACACTATAAATTCTGGATTACAATTCGCACATCCATTAAATGCTGAAATGAAACTCGCCTTTTCACTGGTTCATTACTAAAATCAATTAAAACGTTTATTAAATTCCCAGTGCAAAACAGCAAAAAAAGTACGAAAGGAATAAAATGAAAGATCCAAAAATCTTAATATTATTTACATACTAAGATACATTGCACATAAAGAACCCCCAATTCTAACAACAATCCAAATTCCATGTTTTTACCCGAAAATGCCAGATCACATTACATTCTGGTAGTGACAGGCGACGAATTTTTGTAGAGCGTTCCGCTGCTCTCATAACGGTCATGATACTTTCCTCTTCTCATTAGAACACCTGCAACCACGATCCCCACCAGGAGAAATATGATATCAATCCCCAGAAATGCGAGGTAGGCTTGTCCCGTTGGATTGTAGTAGCCGGGAGAACCGAAAAGCCCTCTGATCAGATTATTGTACGCCAAGTTGTAATTGTTTGGTCCGTTATTAAACCCGTACAGTCCGTTGTAGCCGCTGTACCCGTTCAGCCTCGCGTTTCCGTTTGGTCCAATGAATCCATAGTTTGCGTCGTAGTACGACGCGTTTGCAGGATACAAGTACAGGTAAACCTCATAGTAAAAGCCGAGAGCGATGCAGACTATCGCTCCGATAAGCAAGAGTACGTGGAGGACAATCCATCCAATAGAGGCTCCTCTGTACTGTTGTGTGGCGTGAACAGTTAAAATGTCCCATGAAAATCAATACACATTAATATAGAGTGGCAATTTTAATATTGTGGCGACCGGGCAGTGAGAAAAATGAGTTGAGGAGTGCAATTTGTAAAAGGCATTTTTTTAACTTGTTCTTACGCGAGAGGCACAACAGAGGGCAAAGGAGGACAGAAACTGGAGTGCTCCAATTGTCAATCCGACGGCAGCGATTGCGATGATGGGGTCAAACTGGTAACCGAAAAGGTTGTAAGACACCCGGTTGTAGTCTGTTCCTCGATATGACGGATATCCGTCATATAAAAGACCCGGGTTTTGATAACCAACAACTTGGATAAGGAACACTACAGACGCCAGCAGAGTTCCCAGTCCGATTACCTAAACAAAATTGGCAATGAAATGTTTTGGTTGGCTGGAAGTTGAGATTTATGACATTGATTCTCTTCTCTGCTGTGTCAACTTACCCCTGAAAATCCCCCCAAAATTCGGCTCGCAGTAGCGTTGTTCATCACGCCTAGAATTTCCTATCGAGACACTTTTAGCACTGGAGAAATAATTAGAAAATTCTCAACTTTTTTGTTCTTTACTGGAGAAGAAAATAATGGAGAATGTTACCATTGCAGACTCATTTTGCATTATGTGACCTGGGAGAAACTCAAAACTTTAAACTCTCATCAACAATGATTAACAAACGAATGAAGTAGTGTCGCTCATTTAAGAAGAGGGACACGTACGAACAATAAGTCACAAACTTAAAATCATTTTGTATAATATCATCAACTCATTTTCCTTTTTCCCTTTTCATCATTTCATTATCACATCACCACCTTTTTTCTGCTCCACCAAAGTAAACAATTAAAGGTGCGTAATAATTGACAGAGTCATTTTCATATGATATTGTATACATATATGCCAGTGCGTTCATAAAAATATTTTTATGTTATTTTCTTATGCTGTTGATAATAATGCCACGAAATTAGTAAACCTTCTCGTTTTACGATCAGACGTGTAGTTTTTTTCTCTCTTTAAAATGTGTCATTTGCACACAAACACACAGATAGGAAACTCATCTGGGTTCAGAGACGGAATTTTTATGAATCATTCACTAAAAATTACAATCGTAAAAGCTTAAGGAGATACGGACAGTTTTCGTAATACCTTCGTTTGACAATGATGCTTCAATAACGAGAGTTTGCTCGTAATTTAGCAAAAAAAGCTCAGCTCAGCTCAACTGCGAGTTTCCTTTGCCAGGTTTATAGTGAAGAGTCGTAACGTTATTTATTTATGGTTATTTCGAAATGTTTTTGGAATTTATTCAGGGAACACATAAAAATGTGCGCGCCGTGCTATTCATGGAGACATGACCAACTTTTAAACTGCCTCTAATTTTAGTGGGATAAAACTTAAAGGAGATGAAAAAGAAACGACAAAATTTTTATTTTAGGTGGTGACAAGTCCGCATGAGGTTAGTTTGTAAACTGTCTTTAATGTTTAAAACGACACTATTAAGTTTCATGATGTTTTATTACAGATTTAAGGAAAAAATTACACATGTATGAATTCACTGTTGTAGACTCTTGCAATTATTACTACAACGCAAATATTGGTCTGCTCATAATACCTCGAGTTGACGACTGCAAATCTAAATGATTTGACTTAAGAAAATATGTTTTTGTCAGTTCAAAATAAATTTGAAGAAGCAAAAACCAAAAGTGCTAAATGGTGTGGTAAGTATTTTATGCGTTGCTGAAGACCAAAAGTCCCTAACTAATAAAACGTACAGGGTCAAGGGCACAGGAAAATTATGTGCGAATTTTTGGATAAGGAGGCTGAATCTAGTAGTAAATAGTTTAATAGACTCTCTTATTAAGGAAATAAAATAATTTTTATATGAAGTAGCAAGGCTGCGAACTCTGGAGTGCTAGGGGAAAAAATCAAATTTTACAAGTAGTCTCTTGTCCGATGACCAACTCTAATCAGTACAAATTGTTAATTATGTCTTTATTATATTACCATATCATCATGAAGCTGGTAACTTATTCGCCAAATCTTTTTTCTTTCAGCAAAAAGTTTGCTCTTCCAATACTCATAATGTCCACACAAAAGTTTGGTTTATAAGGCCCACCGCTTGGAGTGAGTCGACACGGCCGGAAGCAAAGTTACGACAGAGTAGTCAACTCTGGAAAGCGGCCGTGGTCGGAAATTGTTCTCCACCATTAAGTCGTAGCTCATTCGGAACTTTGGCCAAGGATTATAACGTTTTGGATCATTGTAATCCAAATGAGAATCGATTGGGTCCTTTTCTTGTGAGAAAACGACATCGCGGAGCTTGTTCGATTTATTGCGTTTCCAGTCGCATAGGCCAGGAATATCGGTGGGTCTTCCCAATCCGAGAATTCTTCCGGAGGATGAGGACTCCATTGTTGGATTTCCAGAGTACCTTGAAATGATCCATAGACCCATCATATTAATAGATAGAAACAATGCATGCCAATATATGTTTACTCATTACCAAGATATTTACGGATGCGTATCACTTGCTAATTGGTACAAATAAAATGGCGCAGAAAATCCTAACCTCTCCTTATATTCTGTAAAGTAGTCTGTTTTTTTGACAGTCTTTGCACACGATGTAAGAAATTCTCTGTAAGGGTCTTCCATAAGCACGTTCCTAAGATAGTACTTTTCAAACCGTCTTGAGAAAAAAACAATTTCATACTCATAAACTGAATAAAATTGAGGCTAGCAAACTTTTAACATGCTACACAAAAGAAGTCAAATGAGTAACGTACGTGTCGAATAAATCGGGCTTCCAGTGAATCGGATCGATCGGTTTTCGCAACGGGTCTAGTGCCATTTTAGGGGAAGGCATGGGGGATGACTTGATAGTCTTTGGAACCAGTTCAGAACACGGCACACATAATTGACTCTCTGTTTCTTCTCTCCCCGGCTCCTCAGGAGATTTTACTTTTTTAGTGTCTTCTTGTTTATCTAGATCTTTTAACAACCACAAACAAAAGTTACAAAATCAAAAGATGAATAATAGAAATGCTTTGTATTGATGATCAGTTCTATACTTACCGGGATCAGTAGTAAAAATTCTATAACGTTTTGTAACCGAATCGAACATTCTCGATTGGTCGACCTCGTCTTCACGAGTTATGGTATAAAAATTCGGATGCAAGGAGCAAATGGCAGGGGAAGGCCTAGTTTTATCCGTTTTTCCTCGAGGGTACTGAAAAAGTCCCTTTTCGTTTGAATCGAAGCCGCCATACGTGTTCGTAACTGAAAGTTTAATGACAATGTGACAATTCACTTTTAAAGATTAATTCCAGTAATGATCCCCGTAACTTTGGTTTACCTTTGTTGGCGTCAGGGTCGAAAGGAAATGAATACATTTTTGTCCCGCTTCTGCTGTCGATAATTATGGCAAAATAATTTAAAGCAATAGTCAGTAATTTAAATAGCTCTTCAAGGTTCAAGTGACTTACTTTTTACCATTAGATAAAAAAAGATGGCTCTGTGGCAAGTTTAATATGACGAATCCATCACATCACCACATCAGTCCATTGATGTTGTTTGATCAATACAATCGTTTCCATTCTCCATACATAACTCATGGGAAATTGATATCTATTTGCAAAAGGAATTTTTGAAAGAGCAGTTTTTTATAACAAGAGACTCCTTGAAAATGACAGTCAAGTGTTTATAGTATTGGCAGAAAAAATTAAACATGCTAATATAATGTTATTGCTTAATCATTTTAATCCATGTTAGAATTCTGCAGTCACTTCTTAAAATTTTCGGCTAATTAATCACCGTCATCAATCGCCGAGTGTATTTTACAGACAAAATAAGAAAGCGGGTTTCTTAGAAAGCTACTTTAACAACTGAAGCATCAACCACCGTTCTAAACTAAAGCTACTACTAACCAATTAACCATATGCAAACAATTTTGCTAATAATATCTTTGCTGTTCGTTGTATCATCGTATTACAACATTATTATTAGAACATAGAATGCCATGAAATGGGAAAACCTCCATTCCAGTCCACCAGACCATGACCACTCTTGTGCTATCTAACTTGGAAATCCGAAATTCTTACGTCACCCCAGTCTTTCCATTATTTACACAGAAAGTAAGTCTGCAGTAGCAGTAGTAGTCTGCACTCTCTTTCTCAAATTGACAATTAGTGTCATTTTTTAAGGGGGTGAGAGGTCAAGTCAAGCGATTGTACGATCGTACCTTGACAGGTCTCTCAAGTTCCAATTATTATGGAAAATAGCCTGTCACTGTGCATTGTGCAATGACATGAAAAGAGTTACCGATCGATGTACCTTTTACCAGTTACCGCATGCATGTCTCAAAACATGAGCAAAAACTGTTGTAGCGAGGCAGGGCAGAGTCAGACTAGACAGAGGAGATCAATGAGCAAAATGAACGATATGAATGTTGGTACATGGCGGTGGTCGGTGGTGGTGGTCGATAAAGGTAAATACTCGAGCGAGAGATCTGTCCACATTTCCACAAAATGAAGAGGGGCTGAGCTAAAAAAAACTTGGATGCTACTTGTTTTCCAGTGCAGAGACCTCTTCAGCTTTCTCAAACTCATCCCATCATCGTCAGCTTGCATCTTTCCACAAAAAGTTTATCACTGCCTTTTCTCTCATCTTCTGGGATTGACATATTTACATCAATATTTAATTTAAATTTAATACTTTAACAACCACCACCGGCCACCCACCATCATGTCAACTGGAAGAGTTGCGGTTGTAACAGGGGGAAATAAAGGTACGTGCTTTCTTGGACACGTCTAATTGGACCACTAAAATCTTAAACTGTAATATTCTCTGCTACTTGTAGTAATTTAGTTCAATCATGAATTGAGAGTTCAAAGTTCACGGTTTCAATGTCGAGTTTATACTCTGTATCTTTGCAGGAATTGGTTATGGCATCGTGAAGGTGTTGTGCAAAAAGTTTGACGGAACCGTTTATTTAACGGCGAGGGATGAGGGCCGAGGATTGGCAGCTGTGGAAGAACTGAAAAAGGTTTGTGCTCAAGAATGGTCGGCTTTTGTAAGATTGACAGTGTCAAGACTTGTTTCATTTTCGTCTCTATTATTATTGCAGGAAGGATTGACTGCAGTGTATCAGAAACTGGACATAGACTCCCTGGAAAGTATTCAGGAATTTCGGAGCTTCATTAAGTCTAGTCACGGAGGCCTGGACGTCTTAGTTAACAATGCAGCGATAGCCTACAAGGTAAAAAGACGAAACTTAAAATGTGATTGAAATTTTTAGAATTATTTTCATTATGGTAAGAGTATGTAGAAGTAGAATCGAATAGACATTATTAGGATAAAGATGATAATTAGAGGAGTGTTATTTTGATGTGATTCTTGATAGATGAAATTTGGGTTTTCTATTTAAATCAAAGTGTTAGGATATGAAACAACAGGCACTCTGAATTGACTGAAAAACCTCATTTTTGTAGTGAGGTCTGACTATCTGTAAAAACACTATCTGTAGTTATTCATTTAAATGTGAATTATTTATAAAAGTGTGTAAGACTTTTTTATTTTAGATGTCATTTAAAAACGATCTTCTTGATGTCGTAAACTTCAACAGGTAAACGCAACCGAGCCTTTCGCCGAACAGGCCGAGGTGACAAACCGGGTCAATTTCTTCGGAACGCTAAACGTCTGTAACGAATTGTTCCCATTGCTTAGGAAAAATGCTCGAGTTGTTCAGGTTTCCAGCTCTGCTGGTTAGTAAATTAGTAATGTGCTTAATTTTGTACTATTTTACACTACCGTTTTTGAATACTAAAATCATGTCATGGAATTTTGATTGCTTTTCAGGACACCTTCATCGAATTAACGGACAAGAGCCCGAGTCAATTGAACTTAGGAGTCGGTTCGCCAACGAACAGCTCACAACGAAACAGTTGATTGAACTTATCAACACTTTCGTTAGGTAACACCTCCCGTTTACTAATCCTTCAATGGATTTTTTGAGAAAAAATAATCACTCCCTTTAATTTTTATCCAGTTTGGCGAAACAAGGGAAGCATCGAGAGAATGGTTGGCCAAATGCTGCCTACTCTGTGTCTAAAGTAGCGGTGGCAGCTTTGACCAGGATTCAACAGAGAGAACTGAATGAACAGCGCCCAGGCGATAATATTCTTGTAAATGCAGTCCACCCGGGTTACGTCGACACGGACATGACAAGCCACAAAGGAAATTTAACAATTGACCAAGGCGCTGATGCGCCTGCGTGGGTAACTGTTTTACTTGTATAAAAGATGTAAATTATTCTAATAATAAAAAAGAAATTTTAAATATTCTTCTTTGTGTGCTCCAATAAAGCTTGCCCTTCTGCCGCCCGATGCGAAGGAACCTAAAGGAGGCTACGTTTGGTACGACAGAACCATTGTCGACTGGGTGAATGGACCTACTCCATCCATTTATTAATTAGTTTAACAAAGTAATTAAGACAATCATTCCAAAAAACGATTTTAAATTGCATTAAAAAGTTCACGATTTTATTGTTACTCACTTCAATTAATTCGAGTTCTGATTTTTCGTAACAAGCTAAAATATAATGCAAAGCTTTTGGTCCAATTTTATTAAGCAAAATTGTAATGTCTCTGATAAATATTTTACGGGTTATAAAACAGTAGAATTAGTCAATGGCTTTAGCTTTTGGTGCTTTTTTAGTTTCTGTTAAATTATAAGGATCCGGAAAGAAGTGCCACACACACTGCCCTCCTTCCACATTTGTATAAATATTATAATACTACCATTAGACTGTTGCAACAGATTTTTGTCATTTTTGTCATTCGTGCAATTGTGCCGTGCCGTGCGTAATGAAATAAAATGCGGAAAGCAACCAATTTATAAGGAGAATGAGAATGCCAAAAATTGTAATGGCCATTTCAATGTTTCTGAACTGTGATTTGTTTCCTCAGTGGTTGAATTATCGTCTCATCGATCGCAATGCTGTTGATTTTAATGTTGATCGCTTCCTCCAGTTGCATTTGGTGTGCTTGCATNTCAATGTTTCTGAACTGTGATTTGTTTCCTCAGTGGTTGAATTATCGTCTCATCGATCGCAATGCTGTTGATTTTAATGTTGATCGCTTCCTCCAGTTGCATTTGGTGTGCTTGCATTTTGAGAAAGGCGTGTCTCGTTTCCTGGATTTGTGCCTGGATTCTTTCCATTGCAATTTTCAATTGGCAATGCTCCAAGTGCAAATGTCGTTGCAAGGTGTCGCTGGAGCATTTCAATAGAAAAATATTTTTGTACGTATTTGTAAAAAGAAATTCGATTTTTTGGAGAATTTTTATTTAATAATCTTACTTAACTAGCTCGAGATTAGGTCTTTGATTTCGAACAGCCATCCTGGTTTCAGTCAAAGCCAAGCTCGACTCCTTCTCAATGTAAGCCTTTTTCAATTTATCAAGGACGTTTTCCATTTCTCTGATTTTTAGAGAAACGTCCGAGTGTTCCTCCTCCAGCTTCTCCTTGGCTCGTCTCGTCTCCCATAAGCGTTTCTCAAAAGCAGCATTTGTAGTGCAAACTTGCTTCTCCAACTCTTCGCAGATAAGCCGGAGAAAGCTTTCAATTTGAATTCTGAACGCCGTGGTGTCTTTCAGTAATTTGTCGGCCTGCATTTTATACCGCGTTGTGAGCTCGTCCCACTCCTTGCTCGACTCCTTCTCAATGTAAGCCTTTTTCAATTTATCAAGGACGTCCTCCATTTCTCTGATTTTTAAAGAAACGTCCGAGTGTTCCTCCTCCAGTTTCTCCTTGGCTCGTCTCGTCTCCCATAAGCGTTTCTCAAAAGCAGCATTTGTGGTGCAAACTTGTTTCTCCAACTCTTCACAGATAAGCCTAAGAAAGCTTTCAATTTGAATTCTGAACGCCGTGGTGTCTTTCAGTAATTTGTCGGCCTGCATTTTATACCGCGTTGTGAGCTCGTCCCACTCCTGCTCATCCCGAACGTGCCTTATTGAGATTAAAGAAAGCTTTCAGATTCGAATTCTCGAACCAATTAGAATTAAATGTGTGAATAACCAACCTGTAGTTCTTTATTGTTTCGGGTCGCTGTCGTTGAACGTCCATCGAATGTTCGACTAATTGTCGAGCCTTCTTGTCAATCGCCATCGCCTCCTTTTTATCCTCCAGCTCCTTATTTAAGTCGAACCTGAATTTCCTGAGCAGTCTCAAATTCTCTTTGGCAGCTGCCAGGTGCTTTTCCGCCATCATTTTGGAGTCTTCCAAAAGTTGGATTTCTTTTAGTACTTGCTTCTGCGGTTCATCATTGACCAAGTCGATTCCGATGCGGAGTTCTCTGATGTTTTACGATAATTTGAACATACAAAATGTATTTACGTAATACACGCAAGTCAGTAAAAAACATATTTTTTCTTTTGTCTTTCTTACCGTTTCTTCAGAACTTCCTTATCAATCCCAAGAATTGGATTGATAGAGGCTGATGCACTTTCCAGTCTGCCAATGTAGACCCGCGTGTCATCAATCACTTCTCCGATCTCATTAAACTTGATGTCTAGTTCCTGAATCCAGTGATGAATATCCTCAATTCTCTTTTCAAACTGCCAATCGACATTCTGCTGATTCCACTGTCTAATTTCCTCTGTCTCATCCGCCAAGCGAAAGGATTCCGCCAGAATGTTTTCCACTCGTTGACGCTCCAACTGGGATGATTTGTGAGCCAAAGAATTCGTTTCCGACCACTGCTGCTCAGAAAACCGACCTGGGTATCTGAACTGGTTCGGGCGTTTCCCATGATAAATCACACGGCCTTTGTCTAGTGACATTATTCCTGATTGATTGGCAGGATGTTATAGGTAGCTGGATTAATGGATGAGAATTATAAATGAAATGTCTGAAGGATGGAGTCATAAAATATCGCAGAATACAGAAAAATATATCTTTATATCAAGTTCAATGACAGCAGCATTTTTTTTGCAATAATTTCATCAAAGTAATAATTTGCACTAATGAATCCTCCCTACACTCCATAAAACTGTTAGGAATAAGCGGGTGTTATTACATTCCCACGTCGTTTGATCAATAAGGTTTGATCAGTTTGCTCTGTTCGCTCTGGTCCGATTCTACAACTTTTGTTCTGTTTGATGTGATCATATTTTATATTCCTTTCCATCTCAAATATTACATTCTTCCGGTAGATCCTTTCTATATTTGTACTTGTACGTAATGCTCTTGATTTTACGTATTTATCATTGATTCAAGGATTTTTCCAAAATCTGCATGCATAGCTAATTCATGATGCAAAAATCTCCGACTGTTGATAATTTAATAAAAAATATTGAACTTCTGAGCTTCTCGGTTTCATTAAAATTCACTAAAACCAAAAATCGTCTTGCATCCGTCTGAGAAAGAGAAGAAATTGAAAGTTTTAAGGCTGTAGTCAATAATGGCGATACAAAATGCTCAAATGGGAAACAAATACTGCTGAGGGCATTAAAAACCAGTTTTACGTGTTGGATCTCGGGGCCCCCGGTGTGGGCGGACGACATAGTGGAGAAAAATTGCAGAATTCGGCCCACATTTTCTTCCGAGGTGGAAATCCGTCAAATTGTGGAGCCGGTGAAACATGATGGGCCAAAGGCAAAGTGAGGTGTCTTTCCAACGAACGTAACCGAATGTAGAAACTAATTAGGCTAAAGGCTACATGTCAGTCAAAAAGAAGGAATTTCTCGGTCTCCACGAATACCCACCTCTTGACCTTCTACTTGGACTCTGGAGTACCCAAGTCGTTGCTGCGCCAGTAATGGACTTTCTTCAGCGCGGCTCCTAAAGCTCGAAAACGTGTCAACCACTAGACATGATACATCCAAACATCATTGCTCAACATTTAAAAATTTGAATGCAGAATTTGATTTTATTTTAGTTATGGCTGCAAGCTCCTTATTAAACACTATCGTTGAAGATGGCAAAGTTAAATAACCGCTTTGATGGCATTATGAAGAGATGATTCTCTCAAATGTGGCGACAAAAGGTATGAAAGGTCAGGTTGGGTGATCATGGTGGATGAGACTCGTGAGCTTTTAGACTGCAAGATCCCGTCCCGATGGATTCATAGCCAAAGAGGGATTTGCTCAGATTTAGAAAGTTGAGAAAATTGCATCGTCTGAAACGACGAGTGTGTCAGAGTCAGCCACCTGAAAAAATGATTTTGAGCAAATCAGTTTAGAATTACTTAATCAAAACTTTCGCTGCAAACTGCCAATTTCACTATATTCGACAATAAAAAAAAGCCCAAACAACTTTATGCGTAGTTCTCTTTTTGCAAAATTAGTTTTTATTGAATTGTAATAAATAACAAAGTTTGCGTTATACATATAAGAAATAAAAGTTTTTACGTTGGTGTACCATCATCGGACATATCGGGGCGTCGCCTGATACCATCCATCTTCGAATGCAAACCAGAGAGATGCTCTCTGAGAGACTGCCCAGTCATGATGAGACTTTGAGATTTATCACCCATCTTGGTTCTTGATCATTACATCCCCACTAAAATACTATATGCAAACACAATATTTTCTCTGATTTGGCCATGCGCAGATAATCTCGGCATTGAATCTTCTGACATTGATGATATGATCGGCTGTTTACTTGATTCTTGTCCAAATGATTTGATTTGATTAAACATAAAATTACATAACCGCCTTTGCTGAGAACATTTTACTGTGGCAAAAATTTGCAAAGGCGAATAAGCTTGAGTATAGGTATTGCTCACAAACAAAATCAAACGAAATATTAAAAATTAAAATAAAATTATGCACACTTTGCAATATGATTCTTTTTGATAGTCTTCTATAGAGATGTGTGCAAAATTCCTTCACTGTGCGAAGATGACCACATGACCAAAATGGGCGATTGCAAAAAAAGCATTTCAATCCAACAGCCCATCATCATCTTACCTTGGCATTGAGAAAGGAAAACGAAGACTTGTCTCAAAAGCTTTTTAAGCATTTATTTTACGACGATACTACTACATTTTTTGTGTACTTTCCCATTATATTTGCCATTATTATTGATGAAGAACAGTGATAATGGCCTAGGACTGGCCGACCGACTAAAAAGAAGAATAAAGAATAGAAGGAGTAATAATGTATAATTTAGATGTACGAATCATGGGAGGAGGACCACCTCAACAGCCATTCTCTCTCACCATTGTTTAGGTATATAAAGAAAAAAAGGAAATCTTGACCGTTGTTTTTGCAATACGCGGTCGCACTTCGTTATAAATAAATGAATAATGTATGCAATATATACAATGTAACGCGAAAATCACTACGTCGCGAAATTAACCGGATTTGACTTCATAAATGGACACCCTTTGTAATGGTGTTGTTAAAATACTTTTGCGCTATGTAGTGTTTCATGTGGAGGAATTTGCAAAAAATACATTATATTGCAAATATCTCCAAAACGGACTTTTTCAGATATTGTGTAAAGAAACTTGTAGGCATTGAAAGGACACCCACTTTTTGGGTAGACCTGTAGTTTGTATGTCGCTTGATAATTTGTTTATATCGTTATTAAGATCGTTAAAAAAAGTAAATATTTTGCACAAGAGTTGAACTCGGTCAGCAGTTCAGACACACCGTCAACACAACCGAATTGAGAGCATAGTTGAAGTGGCAGTCGACAGATAAGTATTTAGTTAAATTTTCAGCTAATTCTTTGAAAGAAATTTCAGCTCGATTTCGGTGACTTCAGTTTTCAACTTCGGGTATTATGTCGAAGGTCAACAGGAGAGTGAACTTTGAAGATGACAAGGGGGTTGTGAAACCAGGTTTGATAGTTTTTCTAACAGATAACTGTTAAAGTAAGTAAAACTCAGAACTTTGAAATTGTTCTTAATTGAAAATTCTCTCAAATTGCAGACATGCGCGTGATTCACACGGGGCATGTTGGAAAGCCACAGTTTCCAACAGTTGTCGGTCCTTTGGATATGCAGAGGCAGCCACAGCGAGCGGTATGCTCTTCTTTACTTAACATGTATATAATCGTTACGCTACTATCAGTTTAAAGAAAAGTTTTTTTATCGGAATTAATTTCTCTAGCGTGTGCAAATGGTACAAGAAATAACTCCGACAAAGGAATTTGCGATGGTATGGGAGCCACCCGTGATGAAGTACAGCCAGCATTACTCTCGCGTGGAGAGTCACTCGGCGGATCTTGAAAAGCATGTGAATCCACCGGAAGTGAAAGAACAAGAGAATCTTGACCGAATGTTTCAGCATTTAAGGAACGTGAAAAGTGGGTTCGTTCCCATTTACAATGGAACCAGAAACTTCGTATAATCAAAATAAAAATTAAATTCTTTTGAGGAAGATTTTTGAGTTCATCAGTCGCAGTTGTACGTTATTACTTTTGTTAAATAATAATATTATGTGAATTTAACTTGTTATGTTCGTTATTACACAAATGGTTGTTTTTATTTCTAAACTTAACTTACTTATGTTAACCAATACTTAAATAGAGAAGAATTGGAAAAAAATGATTTGATTAACGCTGTTCTATTGATCCCATTGGCCATTACGTGTTACCGCATTGATTTCCTTTTCGGTCTATCTACAAAGCTCATCAAACACCAGGAAAGTGTGACCGTGACATCCTGCTCAAAGCTGTCACCACTATCAGTGTAGCTTCTAAACAAAACCTAAACAAAGGCAATTTTTGTGAATAGCTTTTTTGTTTGATGCATTTGCATGACCTGTCAATCAATGGAATAAAAGGAACACTTTTGGAAAGGTCAATAAGTGTTTACTGAGATTGGGTCATCCATCCGTCATTTCTTAAAAGAAGCTTTGTAATAAATGTCTGCCTAACTGCATTAAATATCTCTGTCGCTTTGTTTCTCCGGTCGCCACAGTTAATATTTAGCTGAATTGATTTTTAAAATGCGAGAAAATCTTGTGTTCAGTGACCTTGGTTGAGCAATGTAAATCTGCGTTTGCAAATGTTTTTTTTAAATTCCAATCGCCGATTTTTAAATTGCTTCTAAAAATGTTTTTAATTTAATCCAGTGGAATGAAACTAAATAAGAAATCGCTTTTTCTATCTATGCGGACCTGGGCAATCAACAACAACGTTTTCGCCACTTTTCCAAATCTACAGTTTTTAGAATAGAGTTTCAGAGCTCGTATTCCTCCATCACTCGAGTTTTATCTTGAGAAAAAAATTGTTTCAATTTTAACTCTTTGTTTCAACGAATTGTGTGCAAATAAGGCACAGACCGAGTATTTATCGACTATCGACGTTGTTTCGGACGAACAATTCGAATTTGCATCAAATCAACTCCAGAGCGGACTATAGTGCTGCAATCTCTAATCAGGTAACCAACATTAAATTAATTAATAGAAACTTATACTCCAGATAGTGACACCATTCTCAGTACACAATTACAGACTACGTCTGTTACAGCTTGTAAATACTAGGACATTTTTCTTGGTAGATAAAGTCCAAATACATTATACATGAAGAGCGTATCTTGCCAATGATAAGAACCATTTCAGTTAGGTTGGTTTAAGTCCAACCAGAACTGGCCACTTAATCTATCCAAGTTTTCTTTGTAACCTTCGCAAGATTCCTTATTTGGCTATGAGTTAGTGTTCATCATCTTACAGAGTTCCTCTCGGTTAGACAAAGTTGACCATAAAAGGGCCATTCATTCGCTTGCCTTTTTTCGCCGTTTTAACAATCCTTCATTGATCTATCTATCTTCATCGGTTGCAACAAAAAGAAAATAGGTCCTTACTCAGGGTGGCCAAACATGCTCAATTTGCTTGTTTACGAAGTAATTTAATTAGTTTTTTCTCTGAAAACTGTATTGAAAAATTGGACAAGTTTGTAATCTTTGCTCGGTTTCATAAAAAAATGGAAGTGGAAAGGAAAATGGAAATTAATTCCAGTTGAATTTTATCCGTTGCGTTGTCCGCACGCACAATTTTTTGAAACAGCATTTCATGGGGAAGATTAGTTTCAACATGATTACACACTTTCACGTGAACGGGTTAACAACATTCCCAAAGAGTCCTGTTGTTAAATAGGTTTCGTGATTATGTAACCAAAAGTTGTACTATTCGTGTCTCATTTTACCCAAATCTGAAGGCTGTTGATAGATCATTTACCTAAATCGAATTGACAAGGTAGTGGTAGTACGGTGAGAGAGTAAATGAAATCAGACGTTTATTAGTATTGGATCATTATTTGCATTGCCGCAATTTAGTTAGGCACACCTGGCCACTTGGGAGGAAGTAGTAAACCTGTAATTAGGCACTACAAATATGGACCACTAAATTGAAGTAAATTTTAATATAGATAGGTTTTATGAACCGTACGCAGTAATAACTTGTCACAAGTAATTGAATTTAAACAAGGTTACTCATTGTTAGTGGGTAATTGGCTGTTAACTCTTTATTAGAATAGGCGTGTTTACAAGTCCAGCTTCAATTTCTCCTGGTTATCCACAGTGCTTTGCGAATCAAATTAATTTTTAACGCACAGTTTTGACAATAAAGTTAGAAAAAAATGAAAAGAAGAGCCATGTCCAACTTATTTGAAGATGAATAACACTGCGTGGGTTGTTGATTGTTGTCCTAAGGCGGAGAACTCGCAATGTTTTAAAGCGTTTCGGAGTTGTGAAAGCCTAGACCAGATTTTATAAACCCATGCTCAAGTCTATAAAGTGATTCAGTTATTCTACAACTAATGCGAAAAAAGACAATAAGAATAAATAAAAGCAGGCAAGCCAAAAATAGGGATGTCATAAGATGTTTTTGTAGCAATCCATTTTGCCACTACTTTTGATTTTAGAGTAAAATAATATAAAAGCAGCGCCAGTACTAACGATAACTTAACAAACATTTTTCAATTCTTCTTCTCTTAGAAACAGTGTGAAGCTTTAAGTTGAAACTTGAAGCGACCATCATGACATTCAAAGAATGATTATAACATAACATTGTTGTAGAGGGGTGACAGACGGCGTGGGTGGTGAGTTAAACCTATGGTGGCCGGTTGACTAGGTATTTTTCAGTTATAGTTTTTTTTGGTCTGCTTACCTTGCAAGGCAATTCAGAAAGTAAACTTATAAACTGGTAGCTCCATGGTCTTGTTCAGAATTCTACATCTTTCTTCTCTCTGACTGGATATGGCTTTGCCGCAACTAATCGGCGTCTATTATTCATCCTGAGAGAAGAATTCTCAAAGAAACTCACGTAGGAGCACATAGTTCAATGGTTGGGAGAGAAATATGATTATTACAGCATTTGACCAAAACAAGTAAAACGATGACGATAGTTGTATAACTGAAAAATAATAACAATACAGAAATATGGCCGATGGCCTTTTAGCTGCAGTTTGGTTGTAGTAGACCGGAGAAGATACAAAAGTGTGGGACGGAGAGAGAAGTTGTTTTTTCTAATAATATTCTATTATTATTATTGATGTTTTAACGTTCTTGTTTTTATTAAAGTAAAAGGTCTGCCCGAAACAATAGTCAGTGTTTGAAGTTTGAAAGCATACAGAAATCCCACTGCGTTTCAAAGTTATCGTTCCTATTATGAAAATCTAAATGCTCGAATTCTTCGCCTTTTTATTGCTGCCCTCAAATGGTTGGACGGCAGTGACGACAACAATAGCTTTAAGGATGGAAAAATATTGTTTTCTTATTCTCTTATGGAAGAGTCGACAAGAAACTCATTAAAATTAATATAGTTCCAATTTGCCCTTGCGCTTTCAGCAAAAAATATCACTATCATCCATCATCACCTCATGGTGTTTGAAACATGGCATCAAGATCTGTGACTTTTATATACACTTGCACTGTTCAGTAAGCCCAAATAGGCACCAATTTGCATTTTGTCGCAAAATGATTTACCGACTTACGCAAATACAGAATAGAGGAAAAATGCGAGTTACATTGATTCATCAAAATATTTTTCGTGAAAATGCATTTTTGTTTATGGTGAGCATACACTGTATTTCCCAGCATATCGGAATTTCATTTTATCCTTCGATGCGTGTTGTTGGGTTTTTTCCTGTCTCGGAAGAACAGCTTCATTTTTTCATCCGGATGAGGAAATCTGTCATTTTAAATCTTTCCTTTCTCAGAACCAAGCTTCATGACAGACAAATTACTACAAATGATTCCCCGTATTCCGCATTCAGCCGTAAATGAGTCGTAATGGTAAATGAACTGAGCATTTCTTGGACAAAGTACGGTAGTGTGGATGATGTCTGTTTTGCTGCTGCGGTGATGATCTGATGTGATTGCTTTCTTCTACGTGATGTTGAGAGAATCTCATTTAAAGGCTTGATGGCAATCTCCAAATGCGGTTTCGTTTGGTCCGTGTAGTCAGTCAGCCGAGGTCCGTTGGGTAATGTTGGTGGTCGTGGTTGGTTATAGTGATGACTTCTTGATTCAACCGTTTGTTGTTTGTTGGTATGAGTCATGTCATGACAAAACGCAAGAATCAGAGTACAATTTTGGTAATAATAAGCAGCTTGTCTTCACTTTGGCATTGCAGGTGACTTTATCAACGAGACTGTGTAAATAATATGCAAAATGTTAACATGATGGACGTACATATTCTGAAAGGGAAGGTTCTTGCTCAACAAAGACACTCATTGATCGTGTTTTAGTGTGCTTCTTGTACAACAATTGGTTTGGTACCTGCATTTTTTAAGTACGACGCGACGTGGTCTGAGCGAATTAGATCTTTTTGGATTCAGTTAGTGAGCTGTTTTGTGTGCGGGATAAAAGGTTATCTTAATCTACTATAGACTAATAGTACATAGTAGCTGCTGCATATTTGCGTGGTGCTTCAATAAGGAAAGTGCAATTGTTCATGCAACGCTGCATTCTTGGTATCACTGCGACTGCACTGTCATTAAGAAATTGCACCTGTGCGTCTTACAGCTCCTCGTTAGTTAATGATAACACACAAGTTTTCTGATTTACACAAAAAAAAGTATTTTTGAACTTAAAACAAGGTTCACATTGCGTTACATACTTTTTAGCAACATATTTTATTGATGAGAATTGTTGCAGTTGAGTGACTGTTTTAAGAGATCATTAGAATTTGTTTCTTGGTGGTTAATGGACGACTTGAGCTTGAGCTTGAAAGTACAGGCGTCTTCGCGAGGCTTTGATTGGATCGATACCAGAGGCGATTAAAAAATCATTTTAACCAAATAGGTCAACTCTATTGCACCTAATAATAATTAATAATCAAGTAGCGTTGTGAAGTGGAAATTTTGGTTTTATGTGTGCAGAACAATCCTGAGTACTTTATATTCAGCATCAGTGACTCGTTTTTAAATTGGTGTTTGTGGGGAACACAGCGATTTAATCCGTTTTGTAGTTACGATCTTTAAAAAAGGTGTTTTATTCCTCGATAGGACCTTAGGGTTGACAAGACAAAGGCAAATCACTGGTGGAAGAGATGAACAAATAAACATTTCTTCGGAGTAAAAAAAGTTGCGTGTGTGTTGTTTTGACATTATAAAGTCCCGAGAGTTCCGACTTACTGCCTTTTCTGCCGTGTGGACGGAAATTAGCAAACTTGCACGTGTACACGATGGCTCAGAAAGGCTCTAGGCTTGCCTTATTGCAGGTAAATTCGACAAAAACATTATTAAACAGACATATTATTATCATTATAGCCGGTCGCCTACTTTTGCATAGGCATTATGGTAATGTCCATCACATCACGCAATCCTCGTTCAAACAGTTCCATTTATTGTGACTTAACCACACATCCATCATGGCACGTGGATATTGTCACATCGTCTATGTAAATTGGCTGGATAAAAGTTTCTAATTATGTACAATATAGACATTTTGTTAGATATGGCAAGGTGTTATTTAACTCTCCTTGGATTAGTGCAGTTCTCTGTGACAAAGTAATAATAGTCCTTTAATGAGTTTAATAATGGCTCTGAATTTTATCTCACATTTTTTCAATGGGGTTGTGTACAAACAAAAACCAGCCACCGGGGAGAAGAATCTGAATTTTAATTCATGTTCATCACGACATGTTTAAACGTTTATAAAGAGTAAGTAAAGTGACTTATGTCATGAACCGAATGGCAGTCACTGGAGTTACTGAGCCCGACATTATCATATTCTAAAGTAGCGGATCATGTGACTGTCTTTTTCTACCAAACACGAGATAGGAATGTTGCATGTTGGCTTGACCTGCACTAGTTTCATTTGGGGCTTTTTAATTAATTAATTTATAACCAACATCTATGTACCTATGCACCTGGTTTTGTGGAGAAACGATGGAGAGTTGCTTGAAACGGGGGCTTTGAAGACATTTTACATTTTTTATATTGCTCGAAAGTGAATTGCATTTTCACTCTTCTTTCACAAAAGGAAGTCTTGTTGTTTCATTTTTATTGAACAAAAATAGAACATTGGGGTTAGATGAATAAAATAAAATAAATACCATACTTCCCCTTCTCAATACAACCACATGAATGACTATACAAAAAAGCCACTTGGCAAGGTCGTTCTAATTAGAACGAGTCGCATTGTCATCGAATTTGTATTACAATCGTGAAAGCGGAAGGAATTCCGTATTCAGTTGAACAAAGAACGAAACCTGCTGCGCATATCGAAGAAATGAAATGAAGAAACTGGCAGAGCAGTGAGTGTGTCTTTTTCAGAAGTAATGAGTTTGACAGAAGGATATTCCATAGGTTGATGAAGAATCATTCTTGAAGCTTCAAAGTCTTGCTTGTAGCCTTGTTCGTATTTTGATTTGTGACCGTTTGTGACTTTGATACGAAAGAATCACAGGATTTGTAAGCAGGGCATTGTAGTGGTGTAGAATAGCATTTTTCTTTTTAAAGCTCATAGAAGAAGAATCTCTGGTTCTTGGCAGGTAGAAATCTTCCAAGTGATTTGTATTCGTCATGATGAACGAAATAAAAGTCAAAATAACTGGCATCTGCTCTCGAAAAAAATTAGTGTGGGCAGACAAGATAGTTGCTGTTGTAAACCAAACTGTAAGGTTTGCTGTGAGAAAACGCACAGGAGAAGGATCCAAAGATTACATTTTTACTTGATGATTACTTTTTATTACGACTGCATGAAGAGCTTTTTTGCATTTACCCAATACCAATTAAGGGCAAATGACAAATATTATAAGAAGAGACGCCTTTTCATTTCTGCCGTTCAAGGACTTTTGGCTATATTATGTTGTTTAGCTGTGTGCCCAATGCTCACTCGTATTATGAGCCCGCGTCTTCCACTTTTGTCGATAATAACTTCTGCTGTCTTGTCATTCCTACGGTCCGTGTTGGAACGGAAAGTCGATGAGCCCCATCAAAATAATGATGACGCATTACTACAATCCGACGTGCATGCCCAATTTACGACTTTTCATGATTCTTCTGGTCTGGTTTAATATTTTTCGACTTTACTTTCCAAAATTGTTGAAATCTGATTGTGGGTAAAACTGATTCAATGTATGAAAATGGGTAGGTTGCTGAAAATCTGTAAGTAGCATTTTCATAATTGAAAATACAAGTGTATGACAAGAGAAATTATGTAAAGATATGGTAGGCCATTCGTCTATTTTCCTGATAAATACCGGCAAATTACTACAATTTGTCTTCTGACATTTCAGTTGGAAACTATTATGTGCACTGAATAAGCAATTTTGTATAATTTTTGTATAATTTAATATTTAATTTAAACTGAACCTTGATCTTTTGAGGTCTGAAATGGCTACTTTTGGAAAATAATAATATGTTCTTATACGTATTTTTGTACCATTCCCATTACAATTACAACTAGAGCAGCTCAGGCATGTACTCTCTAACATAATGTCAAATTGATGTCAAATGCCCGGCCCGGCAGCTTATCCTTTTACTTCCGTAAAGCCAAAAAGTTGCTAAAGTCAAAGCTGCCTGCCTAAACAATTCGGGGTTCCATTTGCACACGTCAGTTTTTTCCATATATTTATTTTCATTGTAAGAATGAAGTAGATTACTTTTAGATTGTATCAGTTGCATATTAAAAATTAAACGTTTAATCTGGAGTTTAGTAACCACAAAGTTAGCAAAAAAATATGGTAATTGTTTTTGTCCTTCGTAAAATCTTATGGAGTTGTCCATCGCATTTCTTATTTTTCAGTGTAATGTATTTTTATCCTTTACGTCAGAAAAAATAGTTTACTAAAATTTCTACTTGTCAAATAAATACCACGAAGAGAGGATAACTGACAAGGGTGACAATGTAGAGGAAAGGTCAAGCGTAAAAAATATGTAAAACACTCAACAATTCGGAATAGATAATTGTTTGCACATATGCTTTAAAATTTAATACTACATCACAAATTTTGGAGGAGAAATTATAACGTTGTCAGTCACCGACTATGTTGAAAACAACCTTGTTAGTTTTGCTTATTGTGTCACAGTCACACCAACGCAGTCTTCGTCTCATCATTTTAAGTGTCATTATTGTGTGTGACTTTCCACTGGTTTAAGCATGGAATTCTACAGTTATTCTGTTTTGTCAAGAGTTTTTGGCAAAGCTATCTAATTCAGTTAGGCATTTTGTTTGTCCACGTTTTGAATGGGTGAGTTTTTGAGGTGCTGCGCCTACGTAATCTTACAAGGAGCGGGTGGACAATGCCAATGTCAATAAGGTTCACATAAATGCATTTTGAAGGGTGATGGGGTATGGTTCCAAGTATTTCCATGTATCATATTGCGTTATATAGTATTTTATTGTAATATTTATTCCCAATTCCTAGTCTGCTCAGCAATTATCGACTCGCCACGACAGTTATTGGAACAAGATACATGGCTTACAAAATAAACGACTGACCGAGTTGAGGAACATCTGGCATATGCATGATGTAATCGATTTATGTATTTATCTTTGTACTTACCGATTAATTTCATTTTTTCGCATATTTGAAAATGCCAGGATTAATCTATTATGGATTGAAGTATTACCTATTAACTAAACGCTCACGTTGTATAGGCAGTTAAATACTCGACAGATTAATAGCAATGACAGAATATTTATTTCTAACAACTGTTTTTTTCGATTGCTTTCTGACCGCTGCTAGAAATCAATAAATTTAATATTTTATGGCCTGTGTACATATTTATATGCTCCAATGCTCCATGAAATCGTAGGAGTGTACTAGCTTAAAAATGGAAGCGTCCAACCCTCCTCCGCGGTAAAGCTATCCACAAAATAATCAGGAGATTGTGACAACCTTGCCAACCTTTGGTCAATTTAGCATGCAATCGATTGACTTTTAGAAGGAATGCAGGAAAATTATTGCCACAATTTGGCAGTTTGACTTTCTGATCAGATTTTAATACACATTTGAGCATTATAGAAAGTAAATGAAATCAAGTCAAAGTCGCCGGATGAAAGGAAGGTCACGGCGTAGTAATAAGTCACTGCCGTAGTGTCATCAAGAAAATAACTTTTAAAGTGAATGGTTGTCGAGTTAATAAATTCGAGTTTTGAAAGGAACAATTCATTGTATTTGGACTGGCGGAACTAACAAAGTATTTTGTCGGTACCTTACATTAAATCAAACCTTTGACCTAGGATAGCAAATGTCACCCTTATCATAAGACAAGTGGCAATAATTCAATGAAATCGATTTTGGATGTCCTCCGCGAGAGTCTAGGGCTTATTTATTCTGTTCTCAGGCTTGTCTTGTTGGAATGCAAAGAAAGTGAAATATTGGACATTCTTTTGATCCTTCCTCCGATTTTTATTAGTAACGGATAACTAAAGAATAATAAAATGACAGGAGAAAGGAGAATTTCACTTCAAAATACTTTACAATATTGTACAAAACCTGGAGTCGCAAAGGAAGGAACCATTTGTCAAGTGTAATGGGAATGAAGGACAAGGCTGACGATTGACGCAGGTTTTACAGCCTTTTGAGTTTTGCTTACACAATTTCCGTTTGTCTTTCATCCGCTACAAGAATGCCTGAAGAGCATCTTCGATATTTCATTTTTTCACAAAGTAGAATTTCCGTTTAGTTCCTGTCATATTTTGATAAATAATAAATTGAACAAACGTCACAAGTACAAGTCGCTATGAATAAGGTAAATAAGGAATTTTTGTTATCTATCGCACGCATGGAACACCTGAATCGATTACCGAACTGAAGAAACGAGCCTTGAATTTCTGCAAAACTGACGAAAAACAAAATAAATAGCGTTTATTTTAAATATATATTTTGCAAACGCTTTGTTTCTCCAGCTCATCTTGCTAAGTTCGTACCTCTCTGAGCCAGGTCCCCGAAACGTCTGGAATATTGACACCTGCAGATAATTGGTATTCGGGTGTTGAACCGGAAACCGCCTGCTCTGTTGTCTGTTTGAGCTACACAATATGTAGTAAGACGCCGTTTCTTCTTCCTCCCTCCTACAATTTAAGATTCCCTTTTCCCAAACATCCACCCTCACAAAAGACCAGCAAAAAATGCGGAAGTTGTGTATTATTTCCCATGAAGTAGGGATGGGTGGCCATTTTCAAAGCCATTACTGGACAATGACCAAACGAAACAAATTTCCGCATTCTATGATGTCACAACTAATCGCAAACGTTTCGCATAACTTTTCAATACCTCATCAAGTAACATGGCTATTTGCAAAGAAAATGAAAATGAATCGATTGTCCTTGGGAGTATTATATGATACCTCTGTTTAACAAGCCAACTTCAGTTAGACAAGACTGTACATTGAGTGATAGAATGGTGGCACCTAAATATCCTCCTCGACGATTAAACCGTATTTCATGCTGTGGTAATCATCTTATTTACAAAAAATACCCTACGAAATGTATACAAACACACAAACGAAATAACCAAAATAATGCATAATTTTCTATTTTAATATCTTTATTACATATACGTGTACACGTACTTTTGCATTTTGAAGGTACCTGGATAAATTCTCACAGCAGCGTATCAAAAATGAATTGATGAGTCATGTCGTCTGTTTAAAAAAGTTGAATTGACTATAGTGCAATGTAAAGAACAGTTTGAACTCTAGTAGGAATAGAAAAACGTGCAGCTATGAGTTATTGACATATTGTGCATTAACTGTTAATATTGTGCTTATTGTTGATAACCTGATTCATGCCGTTGAATTTGGATAGATTTGCCTGGACGTTCATTCTCTAAAAACTTTGCTAGTATGTAGTACAGTATAGTAGAAGTAGATTTACTTTACGAGGTATCTGAAATTCAATTCTTGCTTTCGCATGGGTCCAGGTATCCGTCATGACGTGTTCATTTTTTCCTGTTTGTCTTTTTTCTTTCTTGGAATTTTGACATGCAAAAGTTTACTACAGGGGAGTACGGTTTCGTTAAATTCCAGAAAGAAATGCACACACACGCAAATTATTGTACTACCACTAATCCATACTTTCTCTTAGAATACACTCCCTGTCAACTGTGTGAACGTGTATATCGGTTACCCACCTTCAATCAATGTCCGTCTGGTTGGTGTTGAATGAAAAAAATACATGCCCACAGCAGCATATATATAATGCAGAATGTGAATATCATAACACTGACTTTTAAAGGCTACTTTCTTTGTTTTCTCTACTGCTTTCTCCTTCCTAGCGATGCTCTTTTGTCGTTATTTCCGTACTCAGCTCATTTACTATTAATGGCAACATGCCTAGTGCGACAGGCTTTTTTACGACGTACATTTGCACATTTGTGGTGAAAAAGTGTGCATTATATGGAGCAAAGCCATCATAAAAAGAATAATGCCAACCTTTTGGGTGCTTTCCCTTCTTTCTGGCGTTTTCCCTGTCCACAGGAGAAGTGAGAGTGAGTGAATGTCAGTCTGTGCGAACTTGTCCAGGGGAAAAGAACCCCGTCCCGCATATAAAGCTGCATCACAACTTTTTCATACTTTATTGACAAACCACAGTTGAATGTGAAAGCAATCGGAAGTATATTTGGAAAACACAGCCACTGGTTTATTTATTTTTTACCCAGTTATTACAAGCAGAGGTTTCTCAGTATTTTCGCTCATTGTCTCCTCTTCCGTCTGTAAAGTTTTTTTATATTACGTCGTTGTCGTTATTCACCCTTCGACATGTTGAAAGTCGTCGGAAGCCTCGAATCGGACTTTGGCTAGCTTTTAAGCTAATTTTCTGTCTTCTTGTGCATTTGTGTTTTCCAATTTGTGGTACCTTTTGAAATGTAGTACCAATTTACAGAAACCTTTTGTCTCGCTCTATGTACCTGAAAGTGCTTTTGTGATCTTGATCTAGACACTCGAAGTGTATCGAGTAATTTGTTTGAATTTAACACGACGGCTGTAGGTGGTAGATCTGATTTAGTGGTATTTAGATTTCGTAAGGAGAACTAAGTGATTTTCTTCTTTGACGCTTTGGATTGAGATTTTTGTTAAGAACACCTGCTATTTTTGATCAACAGTTTATAACAGCAGAAATGACAATGACGTCTCGGATGACAAGCCAGAGACATTTCTACACTGCGTGGGTCACTTACCTGTGAAAGTCTCTTTGACTCCATTCCAAACTTTTAGCAAAAAACCTCAGTCAGATTCAGATTAGAGATACGACACGACCACGCCATTTTGTACCTGAATGATCGTAAAGAAATTGCATTCTTATACTCATCGTTGTAAATTGTCTTCAATCATCTGAACTTGTTGAACCTCAATTACTATATTTGGACTGGACAAAAGATAATCTTGAAGTTTTAAAGTGAAAGGAAAAAGTTTACTTTGGGTCACACTTCATCATACATCACAGCTATCTCGTCTAGTCCAGTCAATTGTCAAAACCCAAGGTGCTATAAACTGTTTAAAATAATATTTATGCAAGGTCAGAAAAAGTGGAAAATTCCCACTGAGATTGTCACCTTTTCAATCTGTCCTGCATATATTCAACATGTAGTAAAACGTAAGATGTAGTGGGTAGTTAGTGAAATGACATAATATTCGAGCAAACGGGTACACACTACAAAGTGACTTGTAAGAAATGCAGCTATGGAGTCGTATCTAGGAATGTACATGACGAGATCGCCTAGCACTCGTTCTATTGAGGACTCCATTATTAAGGTACACAATGCCTTCAAATCAATGATTTTTTTTTCATTTAAACAAATTCCTTTCGCATTCCTCCTGTTTTGGCTCAAATATGTAATTATAGAAATGATTGTGTTCTTTACTGTCTGAAAATATGCATTTTCCTTACACGATCATCACCAACAAATTTTTTGCAACATTGCAATTTGATTGCAGACAAATAAGTAAAGAATTTTGTTTTATTTGGGTTGGCAAATGCAGTTTAATTTTGATTTTGGGGTTACTGATGCAATGATGCACTTTCTGGCTTCAGTGAAGATGTTCTTTGCTTCATTGTATGGAATGTATCAATAATTTGCAACAACATTTTGTGTAAGCACCTTCATTAGCATCTTCACCAACAACAATAGTATTACCATTACCTACACCATTTTTTACATCATTATCTCATCCGAAATGTTAAATTAGTGAAGCGAGACGCCTCTTCTCTTTGAGTTCAGCAATGCTGAACAACATAAATTAAAATGTGTTAGTCGTTGGACAATGGTACTAGCTCAAAAAAGCAAGTCAGCCAAATAAAAGAATACCTCCCACCCACAAAAATCTCAGTCCTCAATGAATTAATTGCCTCACCTGCTTAGCATCTTGTCGATGGAAATCAAGAGCTTCATGCACATTAAGCCCAAATATCAGCCATACTAAATGCATCCTGCCAATAATCCTTCCTTATGAATTTTTTAGTCAATGGTGATTTATGAAAATCGTTCATGGCTTAATTTTTAGCAAACGTTGTCTAAAAGACTTTATAATTACAGACTGTATCATCATCAAAAATTCGTCTTTTCTTTCCAAAATGCTTGAATTTTAGACATTATAAATGCAAATTCTCAGCATAATCATCAAGGATGTACGTGTTGAATAGGCCAACACACAAAATCGACAAAATTCAATAAGTACATAGTATTTTTTTCGCAATAGATTTTAGAATGAAATGCTACATTAAGAGCTAGTGCAATTTTTTCAGTTTTAGCGTAGTCTGAAAATGGGCATTTTGTTGAGAGGAGGAGTAGAAAATGCTGTAAGAGAAGAGGATGATCGTTGATGATGAATTATTGTCAAATTGGACATTCTTCATTATAAGCCATGTTCCCATTGTGCAGACATTTTAAATTGATCACTGCAGAGGTAGAAAAATTTCTTGCTCCTTAAAGTTATGTTATTGTAAATGCACCGTGACAGGAGACGCTCCCACTACACTGATATTCTGATTGTTCTGAAGATTCCTTGGAGCATTTTTGTTATGAAATAATAAGAAAAAATATAAGAACTGAATACCTACACATTAAGAAAACAGTTTAAAAGACCAACTCAATTGAAGGAGGCTTTCTAATAATGATGTGGTGAAGGATGAGATAAATGAGGGTTTGTTTTGTGTGGTTGGAGCTTCTTACATGCCTTTTGGGCTATTACTAGGTCACGTTATTATTATTATTGTACAGCAAAAATATTTTAGATTCGGTTTGGTTAAATTATTATAAAATAACCATTTTGGATGGGACGATGGCGGATCTTTAGGGAAGATGAATGGAGACGTATTCAGAATCTGCTAGGATCATTTAATAAAAGTGTTTATTTAAAAACCCATGTGTACTCACTTGTTTCACACAAATTGTATGAAATGCCAAAATTTGGCAGCCAAATTGCGAAAATGTATCGCATATTATGCCATCGCATGTTTGGAAGAATAATAATAATATTTTGAATTGTCGCTTTATTGCGTGCAAAAACTTATAGGTACGCAAATTGCAAGCCTGTAAGCATAAACGAGGGAAAATGTAGCTATGTACGTGCGTACCTAGAATGTTTTGAAACTGATTGATTTTTTCCTTGATTACGTGCGTCCTAATGTTTATATTTGGTGTTGCCATTTTTCTGCATGTATTTAAAATCCTTTTTAGAAGTGTAAAGGTAAAACCGTTATTATTATGTATCTAATTTCGTATTTCGTGTGTATCGTTATTTCCACAGGCTCAGTTCCAACAAAAGCAGATGCAAGAGAAGGAGCAAAAGCTGCTACAAATGTTGGATAGTCAGCAGCAGAAAGCGCTGCAGAAAGCAGGCTTGAACGGAGTGCTCCCGCAGTCCAACAAATATTCTTCGAATAATATCAACTCAGCCAACAACAATAACAATTTACTAATGAATGGAAACAACGCTGCAGTGCCCGCCTCCAATGTTGGCACGGGAAAGGTGAGAAAAAACATTCTTTTTTAAGGAAACGGTATACATAAAAGATGACAGATAGATACTGATTCGGTTCAAAAACCCTCTACGTTGCAGGTCCGCCAAATGTTTGAGGAAAGAAGACGAAACGGTGGCACATTAAGTAGCAATAGTAGCAATGGGTACGGAAGTCGAAACGGTCTCGCAGGCATAGATAAAGCTCATCCGCTGGAGCCCCTTGTCGTCACAAATCCGTCCAAGAGTAGGAGCTCCAGCAGCAAAAGCGATCCCTCCAACTACCCATCGACCGCGTCATCGAACAATGGAACTAGAAATACCCACGTTCCTCCGATGATGAAGCCAGCGAATCTTGGTTCCAGCAATAGAGCACCTTCCCTCAACCGGGAACGCAGTGGTTCTAGAGAGTCGGCAGTAGTTACCCACTCGACTAATAACCACCAGACCAGCGCCAACAACAACATAAGCAGTTCTGGCAAGCCGTATCATCAGCGGCAGCAGAACAAGTCGAATGCTGCTCATCCGCCACCTCCGCCTCATAACGAGGTGGAGAGTAACCATGACTACGTGCCTCCATTACCAACCACAACAAAGTATTCCGACTATGCTCAAGAGCTGGAGAAACGGGAAAGTGCTTTGGCAAATAAACTGAAACGAACGACGATTTCTTCACCTGATGATAATTCTTCCAGTGGTGGCAGAGGTGGTCGCAGCAGCCCCACAAACAAATCCTCCGCGCCAAATCAAAGAACCGTCCCAAGCTCTCCCACGAGGCCTAATAATAAATCACCCACAACAATGGTTAGTCAATTAACAGATTATTGCAATGCACCATTTTTTTTATTATTATGCTTTTATGCTCTTTTCGAGAGAAAAAATGCGCTGCTTATTGGCCAAAATTCTTTTTCTTCTTCGAGCTGACCACTTTGTAGAAAATCTGTTTTTTAGCTAGAGAGAAAAGAAAACGGAAGTGAGCTTTAGGTCAGTTCAGCTTGTGCAACGCCAAGGCTTTTAGTGTAATAGCATCTGGCACCCATATTTAGCGGACAGCAGGGAAATATCTGTACTTCCTGAGTTGCACAAAAACGTAATCGGGTTCGTTCCGTGCATTGCACTTTTCTGCACAGAAATGCTGCAAACCATTAACCTACCTTAAGATGATGCCATTTTTTCATTGCATTTGAAATGATACAATGTTTGCGCAGAGGTGCATTTTTTTGTTGAAACTAGCCAAGCCAGACAAACAATTCCTTCTCAGAAAGCCAAAGGAAGTGAGCAGTAAAGTAATGTGTCACACAACTGACGTCAGCGGCTGTAGCCTGTAGGCCAGTGACTAAATTTTTTTAGTGATGGATCTCGCAAAAAAATTGCAGGTAAAATCAGATTAGGTTCATTATGGTTCTCTAGTTAGGCAAAAATTCAGTTAACGTCATTGCCAAAGTAGAAAGAGGCAGTCAGCCCCAGCCCGGGTAGTAATCAACTAACAAGTCAGGCGTTATAAAGATATGAACAATTTCGTACCGTCTAATCAATTCCATTCTTCTACTACTGTGAATGTAGATCAAATTGTAGCGAATTTAACATTTTAGTCTGGCAGCGTCTTAAGTCTTTCTTAACTCTTACTTCCTGTTACACGTCTTGATAAAAAATTAATCTCATTAGATCTAAACATAACCGTTAAAAATCGCTACACAACGCACACCCTTTGGACGCTGTAATTCACCATGAAAAAGGTGGTTACGAGTTATCTTGGTTCTTTAAAAAAAATCATGAATCGAACCCTACTTTCACTTTTGTTCAAAGGTTTCTCATCAACTTGCTTAATGGCAAGATGAATTACATTTGCGTTGCACTGCTGTTATCGTTATACCCCATTCTTCTAACAAGGGCGAATGTTGCAAGTTTTTGCTGATTAGCAATTAAACATAGATTAAGAGATTAACAAAGTAAGAACGATCTTTTTTTAAATAAAAAAATCGTCTAACGCATCGGATGATTTTGTTTTGTTAAAAATAAAATCACCTTTCTGTGAAGACATGACTTTTATAAAGTACAACAGAGCACTAAATTGTTAACAAAACTGATGTAGGTAATTTGGGCTTGTGTCTTTGTCTCATAGTCGGTTGAGCACCCAAGCATTAAAACAGACTTTACGCAATATCATAATCTATCTTAGCGCAGCTTTAGTCAGTCAGTAGTATTCATTTTCTTCCGCTTGCAATGTGGACAAAAAAGAAATATGTACAGATAATGTTATATTTAGGGAATTTAGCATTACTTTACTATATTTAATTACCACATAGTTTAGTTTATCCTGCGATTGTGATAATCAAAATTAAAACAGTAATTCAAAGACAAGATAGAAGCTAAAAAGATTTGCACTTCATTCATTGTCGTTGACTGTGACCATTTTGATAAAAATTGTCGTTATTATTACTATGTATACCTAAAATCCATATTAACTTTGCATGTGTACCTAACTGTAAGTTATTTTGTGGGATTACGTACGGCTTTACTCACTTTGATCCAGCCACAGCCAATATTGTCAGTTTGTTACAGCGTTAGTAGGCATCTTACTTTTATTTAGCTAAATTATCTAAATAAGTAAAACTTTATTAACAATACTCTTAAGGTAGGTTTATGAAAATGTTACTTGTCTCGCGCAACCGGAAATTACCTCAGCAGGAAGTACACCTCGTGTTTTCATCCTAAATTACATAATTAAAAAACATCTCAAGGTTTTATTGCTGGTCTACTCTGCCTGCACGCTTTTTGCCACAGCTTTTTATTAATTATTTGTTCTCGTCTTTTGTTTGTTTCTATAATTTATTATTTTTTGTTGCTTTTCACTGCAAATCAAAGAGCACTCTTGGGGCACAGTCTTCTACAATTGGGCGATCCTCTGTTTCGAGGGCTAGTGCTAGTGCTGGTTCTGTCAAAAAGGTTTGTTCAATCACGCTCTTATATGAAAATGACAGGTGTATATGGTTTGACATTTCGACAATCTAATTTTTGTCGGAATCATCAATCAGTAGCCTCACTTTTATTTTCAATTTATGCTAATGCAAAAATATTTGTAGTCATTAAAAATATATGAATGATTGTTATATATGCAACCTATGTAAAATTCCGCAGACTGGCACCACCGGTGTGATTAAGAGCAAGCCCGCACCGCCTCCACGTAGATCAACGGGACCTCCTCCTGGTTTAGACGAATGCAAGGTGTGTGGCAGATATTTTGCCCCCGACCGAATCCAAAAGCATGAGCAAATTTGCAAAAAGACATCGACTAAGAAGAGGAAAGTTTTTGACCCGACCAAAATGCGAGTGCAAGGAACTGAAGCCGAGCCTTACATTCGGCATATTTCTGCAAAGCCGACTAAGGCACCCGTTGCTGCTGCTGCTGCTGCTGCTCCATCGGTAATAAAATCTTCAATTACTGGCTGAAAGTGTAAAATTAACGATAGCAAAATTATAATGTGTGCGACTAATTTTGTGGAATACAGCCGAAGAAAGCAGACTGGCGTAAGAAACATGAGGAGTTCATTAAAACAATCAGAGCTGCAAAGGAGTACCAAGCGCATGTTGCCAAAGGAGGAGACCCGAGGGATTTACCTCCGCCCCCTCCAACCGACACATCCGATTACATTCAATGTCCTTACTGTAATCGTAAATTTAGCGAAGCCGCAGCAGAAAGACATATTCCAAAATGCAAAAACATTAAGTCTAACAAGAAATAGTTAGGCACAAAATTTGTTTGTGAATTGTGATTGATTGGCAGGTTGAATGTGATGAAAAAGCTAAAAACTTTTATAAAGAAATTTGACCGTGAAACGTCTCAAATTCAAAGGTTCGTATTTTTGAATGCGTTTGTTACGAAGTAGGATAGAATTTAATGATTCTTAATTCGCCGAGAGTCATTTTTAATGTACATTTTTTGGACTTAGTTTTGTTTGATTTTTTAGTCAAGAAAGGTGTAGTTTCGCATATTTGAAACCTGCACCTATGTAAGTCTTGGTCGGTTGGTTATTCATTGGCAATTATTATTGATCTGTAATTATTACTCCAAAGTAAAGATCTGAACTGCGAAAACCGAAAATACATTTTTTCTTAGGTAATGTCTGCATTAAAATTGTACATACATCATTTGCCAACAACGCTACTTTTAAATACCTATAATTTGATAACCGAGTACAGGTTAAGTGGCGACAATGCTAATTTTGGTGGAGACTAAAAAATTAACGATTTTCATCTTCATGTAAAAACTTTTCCAATGGAAAGTGTACAGATCTACTTACAATTTACATTCATCAGAATATTCACTTCGCAGACCGGGTATTAAGAAAAGGAACGAAAAGTTTTAAAAATTGTAAATGCATGTTAATTTCGAGAGGATCGATAAAAATGATGAAGTCGCCAATTAAGTCATTTAAAGTGAAACGGGAAGCTGCATCTGAACTTGACAATTTGAAGTTTTGTGATTGTTTCGGAATCAAATGGGTAAATAAATAACGAACTGTGTCATTATAAATATTTTCCTTAAATTCTTGACCTTTAATGTAAATGTGAAAAAAGTATGTGATATTGTTTAGATTGCGCGTGTTAAAATAATTATAATTTCTGCTTCATTATATAGCGATTGAATTTCCTTTATCTATTGATATTGATACTTATTGTACTTATACTCTGTACCTCTAATAATGAATTAATTACGTTTCAGGGAACCAGTTTTGTATAGAAAATGATACTCATGAAAATAATTTGAAGAAACACATCCAATAATTAAATTAACGAATTGACCCTTTCTATAAGAAAATGAAAAATGGAGGGCGACATTTCTTTCCTTTACATATTTTACATTTGATTGCAATCTGAACAATTATTTTCATTTCCGAATTCGTTTCAATTTATGGGGTTTGTGGGGTCTCAGGTGACCCCATTGTGACATTGATGATGTTCGGCGTTGTCTGGTTAAATCTCATGTACATACAAGCAGCCACCATCGATGAGAAATTTTGTAAATGAAAACGTAATCCCAAATCAATAGTCAAGTCTATCCAAAGTTTGGATTCCAAACCCAAATATTTTCATACTGACAAAATCGTTTGTTGCGAGACCTTTTCTTTGTGATCTCTTGGTGTTTTTCTTCCGGTTTAACCTTAAGGATTTAACTTAACCTTCATTATTCTAAGGATTTAAATCTTCCGGTCGCCAAAGAAATACCTGGCGAATATCATCGAAATCGGTTCAACTGGCATCTGGTGGGTCATTTAATTAAAAGGTAATTTTTTATTAATTGGCGATTGGTGTTCGTTCTTGAAGTTATCGGTGGTCTTTAACAAATTGGATTCGACGATTAATTCGCTAACACATCCTGATTTATGATAAATTATAAACAAAACTTGTTTTTAGCAAACCTAAATGTAAAATGGACAAGATGGAGTTCAGCGTCTCTGCAGGAGTCGGCGCTGTACCTAAGGCCCCAGGAGTACAGACGAAAACAAAGTGGACAAAACTTGACCATAGTTTGAAGGATTGTCCGATGCCCCGACATGGACACAGGGCCATTGCTTATCAGAACTACATGATCATACTCGGCGGAGGGAACGGGGGGATTTTTAACGACGTGGACGTGTACGATATCAAGAAGAACTGCTGGTTAAAACCCACATTGCAAGGTGACATTCCATCTGGTGCTGCCGCGTTTGGGGCTGTTTTGGACGGATCGAGAATTCTGACTTTTGGAGGCATGAAGGAGTTCTGCGTCTACTCGAATGACTTGTATGAGCTGAATATACCAACGTGGACTTGGAGGAAACTGAAGCCCAAGTCTGCTCGCCAATGCCCCCCTCCAAGTCCGAGATTGGGACACAGTTTTACAATCATTCGAGACGAGGTTTATCTTTTTGGGGGACTGACAAATGACTGCAGAGCCTGGGAATATGAAACACCACTCTTCCTAAACGACTTGTACGCGCTGAAGACTAGACTGAATAATCAAAATGGGATCTGGGAATGTCCAGTTACTTTTGGTACGCCACCGTCCCCGAGGGAAAGTCACACTGCAGTCGCCTATGTTTCCAAGGATCGAAACATGTACAACAAACTTATCATTTACGGAGGAATGAGCGGATTCCGTTTAGGAGATGTGCACTTCTTTGACTTTGACACAAGGATGTGGACGAAGGCTGACGTGGGTGGCGAATATCCGATTCCCCGATCCATGCACACGGCGACACTGGTTGGTAGCAAAATGTTCGTTTTCGGAGGCTGGATCCCAAGGCCAGAGGAAGAGGTGCGATATGAAAACAGTGTACCATGGAACTGCACAAATTCTTTGGCGTGCCTGAATTTGGAAACCCAGCAGTGGGAGAGTGTCATTCAGGACAACCGAGAGCAAGATTTACCGAATCCGACAGCTGGTCACGCAGCTGTGGCTATTGACACAGGCATCTACATTTGGGGAGGCAGAGACGGGTTCAGGAGGGATGCAAACGGACTGCAGTGGTGCACCGACGAATTATGGCGTCTCGATGTCAAAAGACCAGGCATTCCTGACAAGGTTCAACTGGTTCGAAGTGGTGTTACATCTCTACATGTAAAGTGGAACCCAGTACCCGGGGCAGAAAGCTACATTTTGCAAATGGTACCCTACAATTGTTCATTTCCGTCTTGAAATTTTAGTTTTTGTTTAATCACTCCGACCGACTTCATCTCTTAAATTAACAATGTATTGAACTCTAAAATGTTTGATTTGATGTAATGTAAAATGTAATGATTTGATATTTGATTTTGTTTTTTGATGAACGATATTATTATTATGATTTTATTATTATTGTGCATGCTTAACAAAGTTTGAAAAATAAATTCCGGTACTTTTAAAGATTTTTCGGTGCAGTTGACCACAGTGGTAAAATACATGGATTTTCTTCACAAGAACTTAGCGCTTCTACAGAGAGTTTAAAGAGATCTTCTTGAACAGCTTCTTTCGTACGATCGGCATCTATTACCTGGAATCAAGAATCAATACTCTTTTTGACTTTTTGACCTCACCAAGACCTTCATTCATAATTAGGGTAATTTATTTACCGTCCAGTATGATGACTCTTGTATTTCCAAAAATATCTTTCTCACTTTTTCTTGGAACTCGGTTCTCTCGTACCTTTCCTTCCCAAAGCCACCTCTGGCAGAAGCTGCTTCTTTGCTAAGGTTTAAAAAGAATACTCTGTCTGGTTGAGGAAGTCCGACATCCGGGGCTTTGCACCACTCCAAATCCATGCCCTAAACAACCGACAAAATAATTTTGTTATATACTACACAAAATTCGCATTGGAAAGAATTACAAACAAAGAAACAAACCTTGGCGGCTGAAAAGGCGATTCCAGAGAATGCATACCGATCAAGAATCACAGATTCTCCCTTCAAAAGTAGACTTCGAATTGTTGGTCTGGAAAGGATGAAAAAAGACGTGAAAACAGTGATCAGTTTATCACACATCTTGGATTTCATGAGTAATTGTAAAAGGTACTTACACGAGCTCCCAGCGATTGGCAGAGAAGAGGAGATGAATGGCTTCATCAGACAGAGAATTGGAACATTTCAGGTACTCATCTATCACTTTCCCAATGGCTGTTGTTCTATCTGCATAATAACCGAGATTTAAAGAAATCAAAATGTTAACTTTTAAGCATTTATCTTGGACTTATCCTATTTAATTAAGTACCTGGGAACCCAAAAAGGTGGGACGTAGAGCCGCTTTTGTTCAACGCGTCCACCAACAATCGACACTGCGTAGATTTTCCAGCCCGGTCACAACCCTCCAGAACGATCAATGCACCACGTCGACCTCTCGAACCATTGACTCCATTTCCATTCACTGCCATCGCTGCACTAGACAAACTCTTGCTTCCGAATGTAAAAACTGCCTGTAAAATCTTGCCAAAAATCAGTGGATCATTGAATAAGTTGCGAATTCGAACACCTTGACTTATCATTCAGCAACTTTTACTTTGTGACTAAAAGTTTAGTTTTTCATTGACATTGAAGCAGTCGCTTCTTACATTTACATTGACTTTGTGTCGTGTTGTTTAGTTTATAAAAACAAAAACTTTTGTTGTTGAGGTTGACGTAAACGTGACATGCTTTTGCCTCTTTCGCTCCTTTTTCTTACTTCATGCTTTTGTCTGTTTATCAGAGTCTGCTGATAATGAGGAGATGCAGCTCATACAGCTGTCCATGTCCAACTTTTGTAAAACTCAAGCGGGAAGGAGATGTTTTGTTTGTCAATGTCACGGACTTTTTCATTTTCATGTGTATTTAAGATTTGAACTCGAACCTGGATTTTCGAACTCCTCTCCTGACCTCTTGAAACCTTCAACTGTGCACTGACTTGTTGAGAAAGAGCTTTTAAAATGGAGGATTCGAATTCTGAAATCGAAGTTTTGGAGGAAATGGAAAATTCACCGGTTTCTTCAGGTGCAGGAGGTGGAAGTGGAACGACCATTCCTAGGAAGACAATTAAATCTAGCGCTGATGCTGGAGCTGATGAGGACCTTTATGACGAAAGGGCCAGGGACAAAAGAAAGAAAAGGAGAGGAAGAACGACAACGATAATGGAAAATAAGAGGAAGACCACGACGGTGTATAACAATAATAATAAAGCGCTACTGATGAATTCAGTTAACAGTGATAATGACGATGAGCTTCTGGACATTGAGGACAATCTTTACTGTTACGGGTTAGATTTACAAACGAATTCCAATCATAATAAGTTGACAAAAGATAGGACGAGAAGTAATAAGAAAGTGCATGATGATGATGATGAGCTAATTACTGTTGAAGATGAGGAAAAAAATGTAAGTGATAGTGACAATTGCAGTGAGAAAACGGAGGTAGTTGGCTCAGACGATGTAGAATCTCTACCCAGTATACCGTCACCGACTCCACTGAAGAAGAAGGATCTGTCGCCCTTTTACGATTATCCTGAAGACGATTACGACCTAGAAGCAGAAATGGACGACGAACGCATTTCCAAGACAATTTCTTCAACTTCGCAAATAAACAAAAATCCGTCAAAAACTTTTTACGCAGATCCAGCTACACAAGAAATTGATGATTTCTTTCAACAAGTTCAGTATTCGTCGTTGGCAGATTTTTTGGCTGACCAGGAAGATAGAAACTCTGGAGCTTCTGGGACCGGGACGAGTGGGTCAAAAAGTGGTTCCCAATCTTCCAAGGCTAGTTCAAGTTCCAAGAATGCCATACCCAGCGATTCCGAAATCAGGCAGCAAATTAAAGCGCTGACGCCAAAGAAAATTGAGAAATCAACATTTTATGACGTTCTTAAAGAAAGGAAATTACAGAAACAGAAGGCGGTATCGAAATCGAAGGAAAATCGTGAAAATCCCCCCAGTTCGAGCTCTTCCAGTGCTGCGAATTCTCAATCATCGGGGTTGTCAAAGGGTTTTCAGAGGAAATTGAAACCTAATGACGCATTTAAGGCAAGGTTTTGATTTTGTTCGTACAACTAAAGGAAAAATAAATAATCATTTTCATTTTATTTTATTTAACTAATCTTACATTTCTTAAATTCGTCTTTTTATTGTATATAGATGATTGTTCTAAAAATCGCGGAGGAAGTTTGTTCAGACGACCTAGCGGCAAAACTGCTGGAGAAAGAAATTCGCTTCGAAATCATCGCTGGCAGTGAAATTCCCAACGCCGTGGAATTCGAACATAATATTCCCTTTAGACAGCCAGACAGAGATTTAAATGTACGCAGGAAAAACCGACAAACATGTGCTTTTGTCATGATTGGACTTGAATAATATGATTTTTGAATTATTCTTATCACAGGTCTGTGAAAAAGTTTTCAAGGAGGTTGATTCTAACGTAGTTATAATTTTTCAAGTCGAAAAGCAATTGCACCTGCTGCAATGTGAAGTAAACAGAATCGATGGAGTAGTTTCTGAAGGTTTAGATGAAAGCTTGACGGAATGGATTCAGAGACTGCTAAGGAAGCATCCGAAGAAAAAGATTACATTACTAATTCATGGCTTCAAAGCGTATCTGAGGTAAATCATATACGAAAAAATTAAATAAATTTAAATTTTTCAGTTTAAAAAATAATACTTTCAAAATCGAACCTTGATAACTTGGTTTTCGCAGCAAAATAGATAGAAGAAAAAAGGCAGAGTTCCGTAAAAAGGTTTTGGACGGAGACAAGCAAGGAGGAACAAAATCGAAACGTAATAACACCAAGCAAGTCGTAGAACTATCAAGGTAATGGAAATAAGAAATGACATTTATTTTTCTGTGCCTTTCAGAAAGTTAAATATATACATATTTATAATGTGATTATTTAAATATTTAATTTTTTACAGAAATGAAGTACAAAATGCTCTGATAGGGGTTCAGTTACATACGAAAATAAATTACCGATTTTACGAAAACAACGCTGAGCTATCGACATTCTTAACTCAGTATGCTAAATCGATTGCGGAAGCGCCACAAAAGTAATTACTTTGCAAAACAATTCCTAGCATTTAAATTGAACAGCATTTTTTTTAAACCGTAAAATAAATAACTTTACATTTACAATTTATCCTTTCCTATATTTCCATCAGACAAGAAGCACTTAAATCAGTCGACTTTGACTGGTACGCAGCAGCAGACTCTGTCGGTGGAATTCCTGTGGAAGAGAATGGAAGTGGCATGCGATCCTTATGGATCGGTCAATTATGTCAGTTTCCGGGTGTTGGACAAGAAAGTGCACTAGCCATATCCAGAGTCTACAGTAGTCCTAAGGATCTTTATACGGTTCGGTTGCAATTTACTTCACAAACATAAGCTTTTGCAAATTCGGGAAAAGTTGCGAAACTTAACGATTTTTTTCTCTTGTCCAGGCATATCGTGGCTGTAGGTCAGCGGAGGAAGCGAGGGATTTGCTGACAAATATTCAGGTCCGAATTGGAGTGGGACCGTTCGCAAAGACACGCAGATTAGGTCCTGAGGCGAGTAAAAAGATTTACCGATTCTTCACAGCCACCGATGGAGAAAAGGATATCTGCTGAAGTTGCAATATAATATAATCGTTAATTTAGAGCAAGTTACTGTTTAGGATTAAATAGCGTTATGATAAATCATACCAATCTTACTTTGTTGTAAATGTATAATTTTTTAGTTTTTATCATGATACCCAAAGACTTTTCCTAAAAATCCAGTCTGGCGTTTGTTTAAAATGTTTTGAAATTGGAAGAATTAAATTAAATGTAATAAAGTGCCTTTTCGAAAAACTACGGAATTTAATTGGTCTTTCATCATATCATTCCGTAACGGTCAACGGTTGCATCGCCTGTTGTCGGCGACGATGAGCCCAGGCAGGTGCAGAGTCTGCAGAGCCAAGTAAATCAATCCCAAGTTACATAAGCTAAATTGAATGTAATCGAGTGTAGAAGAAAGCCGCGAGCTGCAGCTCAGCTGCATTTTTAATACATTTTTTCACATTTGCGCTTGGACCCTACCGGTTGTTACATTGCAAACAACTTCAAACAAGTCAGCTTTGAGAAGTTTGGGACGTTTGGGTTGGGTCAGTTGGGTGTGTTTAACTGTGAACATAAGTTTAATTGTGTTATCTGTTAGTTAATTTAATTTTCTCTTTGCTTTGGCCTTGGCCACCCCAATTTCTGCCTCTCATTTGGAAATTAATCCCAGCAAACTATGTGATTGTGAAGGGCTTTGTTTCTTAAGTTCAATTCAGTAACATTCTTAATTATGGCAAAAAAGTCCCAAAAGAAGAAACGGGGAGATGGAGGAAGCGAAAAGAGCAAGGAAAGGAAAGACGAAGGGCTTCATATCAACCCTGAGGTTTATTTAAGACTGGTCGTGTTGGCTCATGTTTTAGTGGCACCACTCACCAAGGTCGAGGAGAGTTTCAATTTGCAAGCGATTCACGACATTTTGTTTCATCGTGGGGACTTGGAAAAGGTATTGGTGGAATGGAATTGTAGTAAAATTATTTGTTTAATGTATGCTGTTTGCATGTTTGTTAATTAATGCTCACTAACTGAATATCGTTGTTCCCTCTGAAAGTATGACCACCTGGAGTTTCCTGGAGTTGTACCGAGAACCTTTGTTGGACCTATCATTGTCGCAGGACTTTCGGCTCCTGCAGTTGTCGCGGCGCAGCAACTTTTCACCAAGTATGTCGCTCAGATCATAGGTAAGTGGACGAAATGATTGAAATCCGGGTTGGCTGTTTTGTGTCCGATCAGAATCTACCATGTCCAATAACTTTTAATTGTTGTATTCCAGTCCGCCTCTGCCTAAGTGAACTAGTGGTCCGTGCGTTTCAGATGTTTAGAGAAGGAGTGGCTGAAGAGTTCGGAAAGTCGGTCGGGGTTTGGCTTGTTGCAATCACTGCGTCTCAGTTTCACTTTACTTTTTACCTTGGACGAACACTACCAAACAGTATGGCTTTGCCTGGGGGTAAGATAGATAACGCTAAATAGAATCAATTTGATTTTTTTTAAATACCGAGTTACTGATTTGTGATTTGTTAACCAATTTGCGCTAAAGCGCTTCTAGCTATTCATTTTTGGATGAAAGGGGATCACCGGAAATTTATCATGATGTCTGCATTGGATGCGATTATATTCAGATCTGAGCTGGTGTCTCTGTTTGGAATTCTTTTATTAATTGAACTCTACACCAGACGCATCTCTATCCTAAAGTAAGCTTTGAGTCGAATGCCGGATTAATCAATTCTAACAAATAACAAATACAATATTGGAAAAGGGTTATAGAGATTTGTTGTCGCTTTTATTCAATTAAAAAATTCTGAACTTTGTTTCACTTCACATAGCCAAAAATTTAGTTAATATTTTCAGAATTGTAGTCCAGAAGAAAAGCCCATTGAGGTTCGAATGTTTCACTGTTTTACAGTATCTGACCTTCAGTTCAAATCTTATATAAAATTCTTGTTGTTTTGCATCACTTTTTCTGTCTTTCTGTTACTAGACTAAGACTAGTGACGTTTTCTGATATTTTGATCAATTATTGGCTAGTATTAAATACAATTACTGATTAAATGAAATTGTAATTTTTTTTACAAATTACTATATGCTCTTTTACGTTTCAGGAGTATGATGTACGCGATCTTGTGTGGTTTTGTTGCATTGGCATGGACTATAACAATGGATACGATTTTCTGGAGACGGACATTGTGGCCGGAAGGGGAAGTCCTATGGTACAACACGATTATGAATCAAAGTCACAACTGGGGTGTAAGTTTGCAGTGCTGCAATTTAGTCATTATTCGTAAAGTGATTCCTTGTTTGTGACTAGCCTGGCCGAAGTGAATGAAAATGAATGTTGTTTTCTCTATCCGCAGACATTTCCTTTTTTGTGGTATTTTTATTCGGCCATCCCAAGGGCTTTAATGAGTACCCTTCCACTAATTCCTGTGGGACTGTACCTGTCACCAAGAGTTCGAGTTCTAGTCATTCCAGCTTTGATTTTTGTGTTCCTGTATTCATTTTTACCTCACAAGGAACTGAGATTCATCATTTACGTTATTCCAGTTTTGAATATTGCTGCTGCGGTAGCCTGCGATATTTTGTGGAAAAAGGGGGGCAAGAATTTCTTTTGGGCCCTTGGCAGCGTTGGACTCATATTTCATTTAGTTTTAAATGGAGTCATCTCCACTGGTCTGTTATTCGTCTCCAGCAAAAATTACCCTGGCGGGAATGCTCTGCTAAAACTTCATCAACTGGAACACTTGGAATCTCCACTCAACATTCACATTGACGTTTACTCTGCACAAACGGGAGTGTCTCGTTTTCTAGAACTATCTCCATTTTGGAAGTACAATAAGACAGAAGGATTGGTTCGTGGAAGCGACGAAATTCTTCAGTTCACACATTTACTTGTGGAAGCAGAAGACGTCGAAGAACGGCTAGCTTATTTTAAAACCCACGAGATTCTCGTTTCCGAGGAAGGATTTGCTGGAGTTACCTTTGCTTGGAATAGAGTACCTCCTATTTCAATCAAAACCGAACCGAAAGTCCTTGTGTTGAGAAGAATTAGATCTGCGGGTTGACAGTTCATTTAAGAAGTTGGTTCTCAGGTTGACTGGATGTATTCAATTCAATTTCCATCGGTTGCAGTTGCAACTACTTTGCTGTGCTGTGATACATATTTTTAAACTGAAGCAGATATATTTGGCAATTGAAACAAATATGAAAGTTTATTTATTTATTATATTTGATTATGATATGATTGTTACATAATAACCGACACAATAACCGACTGTTATTTTCTGCTTGCAATTTGATTTATTGACTGATATTTGATTGTGGTCTAAGGTATTTAATTGAAATGTTTCATTAGACTTAGACTTATCGAAATGGTCATACTAGTAAGTAGATTTCCTCCCTGTACAATACTTCTTCCGTTTTGTTTTGTTAGTTTGGATTATGTATCAAATATATTTTACTATTATTTATTCTGGCAGTGTGATCAGCACGTTCAAAAAGTAAAGTAAACGAATCAATTATTGATTATATAATGTGTATAGTTTTTGTACATTTAAGCATGCATTTTTTAATATTTAAACTTAAGCTCAAGCTAAACAGAGAATGACAAATTGCGTTAGGTGAAAAAATCTAAAAATCAGTATCAAGACATCAAGACAGTGACAAAGTTTTTATGAAGATTAAACCAGAAGCAGAATAAAAACATCCCCTGCTTTAATTGGCCAAAACAAAAGCACTCTGCTCATTAATTACTGAGGTAATAATAAATAACTAAACCAATCAACATAATCATGCATCTGCACTCCTGTCTTCATAAATCTTGCGAGACGGGCAGATTGCCATGAATCATACAGATCTTTAACACACTTTTATGTCAGACTCAGAACTACCGAAGTGTGGCGGCGAGAGAAGCTAAAAATAATACCTGTAAATAAAAATCATTTGCATTCGCATTCGGAGTAATAAATAAATGGGAAACTGGCGGATAACTTTTTCTCACCAAGAAAAACAAAACCGCGCTGTCTAAACCGTCTTAAGTTGTTTCTGTGCAGCAATGCGAAAAATGAATCCAGATCGCTGCTCTAATCGGCCAATGAAATATGACCACTTAATAAAAGTTAGCGCAACAAACAAATTGCTGAGAGTGACAACGATGATATCTAAAAAATCTAGTAGATTATTAACTGCCTTTTTACAAGTTGGCAAGATCTCGGGTTGATTTCAATTGATGTGAAATGTTTTATGTCAACAAACGAAACGACCCCAACAAATTACTCATATCCACAATGCAGAAAAAGCATTTATCTTGTCATGAATGATAATAATAATGATTATGTTGATTAAACAGTACTAAACCGAGCATAACAATGCAGGTATTGCATGGAAGAGTACCTGTGGCGTGGGGTACATTACTTACTAAATATCTAACTAACAAGCAGTGACCGGATGCCACTGTAGTAATAATCGTGAGCTAACATGAAACGTAACGTGCAATTTCTGGGTGGCTGCCACAAAACATTCATGTCTGCCTTTGCATAAAGGACAAAATTGCCGTAAAAAGATCGTTACAGTAAAACCGACCGATTGCAATACTCTTCATACGATAAAGGCAAATATTTTGTTACTTTAGGTTTTAGGTAGATAAACCCTTTTTTCAGGTGCTTCTAACATATAAAGACGAGAGCGTTTATTCATCTCGTTTGGTTTTTCTACATAAAATGTAGAAAATAAAAATGAGAAACTCCCGTGAAAAATTCCACATTTCACGAAAAACTGACTGACTACTTGTGAACTCGACTCATCATCATCATCATCGTGATGATCAACTTGAAAAGAATGAAAAATTGTTTAGCCAGGTCAATATAATGGTCGTTTGGCTGCTTTAGCATTAAATATTAAGAGAAGAGAACGGAAGGATGTTGCCTGTTCGGAATGTTTACCTTAACTCACGAGAACAATAATTTTTCAGAAAAATAAAAAAAATGATAATGAAATGAAATCTATTTAAGATAATCATGTACAATGAAATTTATGTATTTTACAACAAAAGCAACGAAAAAAAACTACGTCAAAGCGAAAAGGTACTTTTTCACAAAAAATAGGAGGACGCTGCTGCTGCTACATACACCACTTGTCAGGTTTCAAATAATTAGCTTAACCAGCCACACAGTAATGATATGGCCTTAAATCACGCAACCAATTTGCTACAAATTTTTTTCCTACAAAATTCCATCTCACAATTATCACAACTAAAATGTAAAATAAACACGAACACCCCAATAAAATGTTTTTTAATGGTACACCCAAGAAGCCACCAAGCCGAGTTTATGAATGTGCATGTCTCGATATTTGTTGGTTTTTCGAGTTATCCGACCGTATTATAAGTTGAGTAAACAATGCTCAATCCGACACACTCAGGATATTTCTCAAAAGTCAAAACTCAAAACTATCATTTTTATTTTAAGCAGATGCTCTTGTAACTGTCCGTCGTTTTATCTACAGATCCTTCAAATATCATTATACTTTCACGACTTGCGATCATCACCTTTGTCCTCTTTCAGAGTAAACGCTTTACCGCCCATCCATTCCCGTTTCGTTCATTTTATTAGTCAACGTTCGGAATGTTTGGTTATAGATTCAATGGGCAATTAACGAAGAACCTTTTTCAGCTCAGCCCCTCTTCCTCCTGCTGCACAAGCCACATAGGCAAGACCTACCAAGATCCCAAATTCTCACAAATAATTATAATAATTTGAGCTCGTTAAATTGTGGCAATTTGTTATTTGATGAAATGACCACTCATTTTTCCACACGTAACAAGTTACTGTGTTATTTGTTGCGGGTGGAGGTGGAAGGAAGGTGAAGTGGGATGGATATGGGCAGACAGACAGGCGCTTTTTGCATCCACCTTTTCTCTATCTTTGGCTCGTGACGATAAACTGGTAACGAATACGTAATAGATGTCTTTCCTTTCTCTGCAATCATGCAGACAGGATGATTTTGACAGATAGAATTTTTCTTGATGTCAGTTGTAGCTGAAGAACTTGTTGCTCACAGTTCTGCCGATGATGACGGGAACGATTACATTGTTATGTACATTTTGTTATCATTAGCTTCATTATTAAAAACAAACATTAAGCCAGTTTCCTGTAGCCATAATCGTTTCAAAAAAATCTTTGCTTCTTCTCTGAGCATCGGTGCTTTTACCGTTTCTGGGCTGCTTCCCAACAATTACTGATTATTGGCAGTGACCGCAAACTAAGAAACCGCTGATAAGCACAATCTAGTATTGCCCGAATTTTGGCAAATTCCTAAATGGGAAGTAGACGTATGTATATCGTTCGACTCACCGGTGGGTTTATTAAAAATGTTATGATAAAGTGAAATGGTATCAGTGAATGAATCTGAGAAAATAAATGTCAACTTCTTAGCCAAAGGATATATGAGGAATTTCCTTACTCAGCAGGATACTCGTTACAGTGATATTCTGTCAATCATAACAAAACTTTGTGATACCACCTACACATGTGTACACTGGTTGTCGCATAAAATGCATGTTTTTACAATCAAATGGAGATTTGAACACTCCTGTGAAATTCTTTCTTCAGATTTAAAAGCTCAATTATTCTGATCTGAAAAAAGGGTGGACCAATTTTGTTTTAATAATGAAACGTCTCGTATTACCCCAAGGCAGTGTTATTCAAAAGGAATTCATGATCAGAACCAGAATCAATAATCGTGAATAAATCAGAATATTTATTCAGCACACGCAGTCATTCGATTCCATCATTTTACATTCCTTCGAGTTCTCATCTGTGTAAACTCGTCAGGTTTTGCAAAACGAGAATGAATTAAAATCCCTTCCTCAGTTTGACTCACCTTGTCCTTCTGTCTGGCACTTAAATCTCCATAATTGCGTATCTATTTCAAAAATGTGCTTCTCTCTCGAGAATAAAAATGTTTCGTAGTACAGATTTTTATTTAAATTCAAAATAAAGCACCATAAAAAGTTTGATTTAGAAACGGAAACGTTGTCATGCTGTGCACAGGCAAAATCAAAAGGCAAGAAATGGAGGCTGGATGGAGCAAAGGCAAGTTATCGTCTGATTTCTGCTTTCGCCAGTGCGGTGTGCTGTACGGGACGAAAAGTTACGTGAACAAAAGTCTTTAAAATCTTTCCACTTGTCCAACAAACTCTGTGAGCCGTGTTTATGCAAATTGAGGAGGAAAAAGTCATGTTACATTTTGGAGAACACAGGCAGATGCACTGCACGTCTTGATTCAGCAGATCAGTTTCCAACTAGCTTCTTCCCCTATTTATTATTTCTTCTCCGCAAAAATACTTTTCTCCTATTATTCATTCCTAACGCTATTATTGTCCATTTAAATTTGAATGCCAGCCAAAAGCACTTTTCTTTGAATAAATAAGCAGAAGGGAGAGAGAATACCTTGGTTCTCTCTGAAAAAAGTAGCTGACAGCTTAGCATGAAGTCAGTCAACCAACAGCAGGAATCGGATTTATTTATTAGCCATCTTCTTCGTCTCGGAAAAATATTCTAGTCAGAATGAAAACAGAATGAGGATGGATAAAGAATTGTGAATAAATATGTAAAGTAGGACTTTCTTTTTTTCGTTAAAAATTGTAGAATACAGTGCTAGTAGTAGTAAGTAAGTACACATATCGTTTTGAGGAGACTTCACAGGGGGCCAATGCCATTTGCATAATCAAATAAATATCATTACTCAGCTACCACCACTTGTAAAATATGAGGGAAGTTTCTCGTCTGAAAATTTTTCCTCTTTTTCAATCTTCCTAACATGACCATTTGACCGCGTAACAGTAATGTTATGAAATTATTCAATTGTAAATTATCTATGTACCTTAATTCAGTTCACATTTTCAGTTTCAATCTAATTCTCAACTTGTTTTCAGCCCACTTCACTTTCCCATCTGATATGACGTACTACGTGCTTCCTCCTCTCCTACTTTTTTCTTCTCGTTCAGGTTCAGGCTTCCAAAGGCGGTCCAAAAATTACACCGTTGATGAGGTCATCTACTGTATAAAATAAGAGAACAACATCACAGTGAAGCCTCTGTCACTTTTACTCTTCCTTTGCCTCACTTTTTAATGCAGTTAATAAATGAATGGACAATTACATTAAATCATTTTTAAAGGATTTTCCTATACCATTTTATGGTACATGGGTTTTAGAATGCATAAGAAAGAATGAAAACAGTTTCAGTTCATTTTTGTTGTCCCAAAAAGATTTATTTTGTTCGCCGTTGCTTCCCTGTCTTCTGTTGTGGATCCGACACACGTGAAATGCTATATTATTACCACTTAAAATTATAAAAATAACTTTGCACATAAAGTAAAAAAAAAACTAGTGGTGATTTCCTGGCAAGCGTATGAATGAAGTTTGAAATAGATATGGATAAGCAGCGGCGACACAAGCATCCACTAAATACCACACATAACTCAGAAACGAAATTTATGTTCAGAGTCTTGAAAATTCTTTCAAAGCAGGATAAAGTCTGTACTTTATCTTCGCATAATAGATTGATTACTGGATAGTTGGATGGCTAGTTTTGGACCACATCTCATTCGCCACTCATCTTTCGAATTCAGCGTATCAAATCATTCTGCTTATTTCAAGAAAGTAAAAATGACGACATTGTTTTCACTTTTCACAAAGCGTGGTCCGGTCAGTATACAAAATCTATAGCAAATGAAACGCCGGTTTGATGGCGTGGCAAATGGTATGCTTCCAGTGCTGGAAAAAAAGTTGAAACTTAATTTTTTTAAAAGAACGCCATTCAACATGTATGAGGAAGACGCAAAAGTTTACCGAGTCCGAATCTTCGCCATCCTCCATTTTGTTCTTGTTCTTACCCCTTTTCGTATGTATTCAATGCTAGGAAAAGAAAAGTGTATTTATCTCTTTTTTCACTTTTTGCCACTGAGCTGGTCTGGACACTGCAGAGTAAGTAATAGCATCATCATCAAAGCACCAAAAAAGTAGTAAAGATTGGACTTTCCCGTTTCTTTCTCCGTTTTTAAAAAAAGAAAGTGGAGGAGGAAAAAAATAAATGGCCTTTTCTTTTAGCTGACAAGGAGATAAACGGGAGTTGAAGTGAAAATGGTTCGGTTTTTTTTTCTCCAGTGCTCCCTCTGGACTTAGTAGTCCACTCGAAACCCAGTTGACAGTTTAAATGGCTGTCTTCAACTCTTTTTGTGTATGTCCGCTCTCTCTCTTTACTAGCCTGGTTGTAGTAGACAACGGCACTGGGATAGTGGAGCTCCTATCTTATCTTTTCCTTGTCGGTTATAAATATTGTAAGTACTACATGTCCAACAGTAAAAGTACTTAAAGCAGACAACTCCTGTGAAACACAGAATTACTTACTTGGGCAGACACATCTATGACTAAACATGGGAATTGCCAATGCTCCAAGTCGGAATTTTTACATGCAAAAAACAACGGATGAATCCAACTTTTATTTAGTCCTTTAAGAAATAAAGGATCTATCATCTAGCTCATTTAATGCCTCTTTCACCGAATGTGGATATGATTATTGAAAGTGCTGTCTTGTGAGTTACCTCAACGCGTCACCTTTTGGAATGTTTAAAGGAACCTTTGCATCTAACGAATTTTACCAGCTTAAAAAATGATGATGTTTAAAAAGAAATTTGTGCTTCGTGTTAGATTGAAAGGTTAAAATGGATTTTTATAATTCTTTAGAGAAAGAGAGATACCAAAAAAAAACTTCTAAAGATCGGCTCCCTGATAAGGATATAGACCTGTCTCTCAATTTCCATCATCCAAAAATGAAGACGTCCAAAACACATTACTTCTTTGAAGTGCCTCCAAAAATCCCTTAAAAATTTAAAACAATTTATTTAAAGCGAAATTTCCAATCTGCTATTAGAAAAATCATGTTCGTTTCAAATTGGCTGAAGTAAAAGCTAGGATTCATAGGGGACGCTTGTGAAGTGGGATTTTAGAGCTGGTGTATTACCCAAGGAGGATTACATGAGAATTCCTTTCTTTCATTTGAAGTTTTGAAGTATCTTTTTATGAAAGTATTTTAGAAAAGTTTATGGCTACATATCCACCTCTCAGAAAGAAAATGACTTGCCTTTTCTTTTTCAAGTCACAAATGAAATGTTCATTGTCACTCTGTCAATCTGAAAAAAAGAGGTTGAGTAAAGTGATTCAATTGGAATTAAATAAAATGCTTGATATTTTATTACCTACATGCATATTTACTCCTCAATCCATTCAACAAAGTAAGAGAGAGTTGGGAGAGAGCGACTGACAGTTTTGACACATCGACAGACGGATTCGTCTTTAGGCGCATTTTATTTGCAGAAGGAACTAGGAAAAGTGAAATGATTACAGTTTTGTTGAGAGTTGAGAACAAAAGGGATCATGCAAAGTTATGTATTTCATGTAATTCATGAATTTTACATGAAATATTCCAGCGAATGTATTTACAATGACTACTGTGGTTATGATGCAAGAGTTTTAACTAAAACTTCTGACGTTTCGGAATTAAAGTGGCAGATGCTCCCAAAGACCCCAAGAATTCGGCCCTCTTTTTGATTGTACGTCAGCATGTTTTCGTAGCCACAGAATTGCGGATCTTGAGTTTTTGCACCACCAGATGCTAAATAAATGCTTGACCGAAAAGGCGACTTTCTTTTGTTTTGCTTCCCACTTGTAAAACTTTGTCTACAATTAACTTTGTGGTTCACACTTCGTGCGTCAAAGGAAATAAAATATCCGCAGCTTGAACATGCAAACCAGGCTATAATGGACCGTTATTATTTACGTTCCCTTAAGCAAACAAATAACGAGTCAGTATCTTCCAAGTTTTTATTGATGGAAACTTTGCAGAATGCTCGATGAGACACGCAATTTACTAGTTGAATCAAGGTGGCGGAAAATGAAGTGTGAAATTATGTGGGCAACTCAATACGGTGAGACTATGATTATGCTTATGCTTGATTCGGGTTGATTTTAGACGTTGTGACCTAAAAATTTCCCACTGATGATATGATATGATATAACACAGCTTTATTTTGGTAGCATCATGTTAGTTTAAATAAGAACTTCATGAACGAAATAACTAAACACGTTAAACATTTTTCCTTTTTTAGAACAACAACTTTTGTTTTTATTATCATTATTATTTAATAATAATATTATCATTATCTTTCATTATCCTTGTATTTATCGTAAATGAATTAAATCGGATTGATAATAACTGAATGAATATCATCAACCCCTGACCTGCTTCCATTATTATCTTTTCCGATATTTCTGCTATTTTTAGACATTAACAGTTCTAGGTCAATTCGACACACACGCCAATCGGCAGCAGAGTTGTATTAATTTCTTACTTCTTATACGGATTAATTTAGAGACGTATGACGCAATCCTGACATAAAACAATAAAATCGTAAATATTATTCTGTTTAAAATCCATTAACTTTTTTTACGAATACGTGTACGCAGTTAAAGGTATTATGCATAAGATAGTAGATTTTTTGTATTATTGTAGAGTTGATTTACTGTCAACAATAATACTACCTTAGTCCTACTTAGCACGCTACTGTACAATGTACAATTTAATTATTCACGATGTAAATATAATAATAATTAATATTAATCATAATAAAAATTCACTAAATATCTACACGACATATCATTTACTTTGTATTCCATAATAAACGTAAAATACGTATAATAATTCATCATTTTCATGAACTTATCTTGTTACTGCAGCTTGTTCCTTCTCTATAGCTAATAAAATCCTATTTTATGGTATTCACAGAATATATGACAATTTCATTTAAAACTTATTACAATGCAGGGACTTGATTATATTCATCTTCTTGTAACTTTTACAATAATCTAGCTATGTTTACAGCCTGGCTCTATATTTTACATACATATTTATAATATTAAAACTACCTCACACTATCATAAATTATTAAATAATTGATTAAGATGATTATTAATATTGTATAATTAATCGCCGCTTCGGGACTAATTACAATATCAATATAACATTTATGTACTTTGATAAATTTACAGTTACATCATTTTTTGTTACATTTACATTGTGTCGACACAACATTTTTTTGCTGATTTTCATTTCTTCAGAGACTGCACACATTTTTATTTTCATTCCCGAAATAATTAACCATCTGAACACCTTACCTCATCTTCGACGAACGAATAACAATCTAAGTCAAAAAACTTCGCATTTTTGTCCTTTAGCAGTTAATAATTTACTCAATCCTATGAATGTTCGTACAGTTTAGTTTTGCTTCTCGAATTTTAAAATAAAAGCAATCTTTTACAACTTGTTTGCAACAAGGTCCACTGAAAAAGTCATTTTGTCAAAAACCCATTCATGCCAGCATTTAAGCAACTCAACTCGTTCAATAAGAATTTATACATACCCTGTCGATGTAAACATTTTTTTAGTAATCAATCATTCTTGAAAAACCTTTATTCGCAACATTTGCGAATTGTGTAAACATTTTAACTTTATTTTTAACAAAAGTTTCGCTTGAATTCCTACAAGTAAATTTTTGTCTTGTAAGAGTGATAGGTCAGGGTGTAGAAAAAGATTTTTTGTCATTAATTATTAATTAGGAAGTAAGCACATTAGGAAGCAGAAGAGCAGAAAAATCATTATTATAGTGTAAAGTGTATTCAAATGGTGTGTCGTCGTCGTATATAATTTTTAAATCGTCACAGATTTGTTCTCTCAGTAAGAAAGTTTCAAAGTGGTTTTTGAAATTGTTTTTGTATATAGTTTTGAATTGTATATAAATCGTATAACTTTCTCTCACAGCTTTGTTCAAATTTTGAAATATTCTCCGCCTACGAAATCAGTTGATTGGTAAAATTATTGTAAAAAGAAGAGTAAATAGTGAATTTACAGTGTATTACAATCATTAGTTAAATGTAGTAGTAGTAGTTAAGTAATAGTAGTAGTATACTTGACAAAAGCGAAAGATTCAGAGTGAAATTGCATTGATTTTGTTGTATACGTGTAGCAAACGTCCTTAATTTAATCGTATATCTTCAGAAGTCACATTGGTTTTTCTTTTCAATCATTATTGAATAGTGTCGTTCCTGATTGAATAGTCCAAACGATATTAATTATTACAGTTTATGTCTGATCATTACGGAAAGGAGGAAAATGGCCGTCGTTATATCCAATCAAAGTCAATTACCTACTACAGTTTCCCACTTTCGATTGGAAGAATTAATACAAATGTATGTACCGATAAGCATTTACTATTTTTCAAGTTTTAATCTAAATATTTACCTTAATTTTTTTGAACGAGTCAATTTTTACTGTAGAAGACAAAGTCGAATGAAGCTGTATATTTAACCTGTATTTAAACGTTTAGTAGAAAATTGCAGGTAACAAATTTGAAATGCCCCTTATTCTAACGTTTCACTTTTCAGATTATTCTCGTCAGTCAACAAATAAAAAACTTACTAAAAAGACCTTCCAATAGTTTAAAAAGTGAAGTGTTTCAACTACGTTTTGATATTTTCAGTACTTTAGATTGATAACAAGAAAGAGAAAAACGGCTTTTGGCAATGAAACGATGAAAGTCTCAAGTCACCCCAAAATGGTCACGATTCAAGATCCGTATGAGGAGAGGCGATATGAGAGTGAAAGAAGTAAAGTTGAAAAGTTAATTACTGACTGATTAACGATACTTGTGCAACTGTGAACCAGTTTTTAACACGTGTACTGAATCAATTCCTACAATAAAAATAAATCGGAAAAATTTGGCCGCATGTTTAACACCTTTTATTACTGTACTGTGTCGTCCACTCAAAATTCCTAGTCAAATGAATCTGGAGGTTTTATCTTTACAACTTATTCATGTCCTCATGTCTATTAGTTTTTGAGACATCGCAATCTCCCAACTACTCTACATAAAATATTAGGCTATTCAAGCGGGATTTCCTATTTTATAACGACGTGTACGAATAATAATAAATATCGTTACTGATACGATGCGACGATGGTTATGAAGCTGAAGGAGAAAATAAAATAAAACTTGTCTCATCTCCTTTACCTTTGTTGTTGAAGAAGAAGAAATACTACACTCGTACTTAATTCTACAATACTAAATTTATACCTACGACAATCTACTATTTTTTTATTATCTTGGAAGATTAATTGACTTGATCGTTTCATATAATTTAATTTTCAATCCATCCATTTCCATTCACGCCATCACTCATTCGTCTCCTTTCCGTCGGTATTTTAATAGTAAAATTCTCCTTCCTTAAAATAAACGCTACGTTTAGTAAATACGAATACAAAAAATTTATTACGACGATGATTGTTTCAAATGTTGGACTTGGCTTCTGCTTCCTTCAAAATATTATTTAATTAGATAAAGGAGAGAGAAAACGAAATTTTTTACAACACACACAGTTTGTATTTTTGGTAGTAACTTTAACTTCTAAACGTTTATCGTAGGTAAAATTGTATCTGATTTGTTAAAAATTAATCTAGTTCTTTAATTAGGTATTACGTAATATATTATTTCTAGGTGTAGTAGGATGCACGTAGTTTTATGTTCAATGTAATAATTACTTTTTTAAAATATAAATTAAAAGAGGAAGAGAGACGACTTTTTTGAACCGTTTTTGCTGATGAATTGAAGAAAATGATTTCCCTTTTCTAGTTGGCTAGTTTTCTTTGTACAAACACCAAAATTCCCAACGTTGTGGCGGCGGCAATAGCTGTTCCGATTCGAGTGTGTCAGCTTCAACTTGGTTTTTAACAGGAATCTGCAATAAAACCAAGAAAAGAATCAATTAAAGCCTTTTTTCAGTAATACATTACCATTTTCAATTTGACTTTGCACTAAATTAGAAAAGTGTGAAAGTTAAAGCGAAATAAAAAAAATTGCAAATTATGTTTACTGCCGAATGAAAAAATTATAGAGAAATATTAATAAGGAAAAGGCAACAGGTCGTAAAATTAACTTTTTATAGCGTTTTCATACTGCGCTCTGCATTGCTCAGTAGGAAGATAAGATGAATGACTATTTTCTTTTTTAATATGTTTTCTTTGCTTTTCAAAAAGAACGAGAGGTTAATAGATCAAGTTTCCCATCAAATTAAATGCTACTCAGTAATCGTGTACTTTAGTATGAATAATACGATATATCATTCTGACTATGAATATTATAGTTGAAAAAGTGCCATCATGCGTGTTTCTTGCATATTATATTTATTATTATTGTACAATGACGATATAATGATGTTGATAGTTTTGATAATATGATTGTTGTTCTTGTTCTTGTGGCATTTGTAAAAAGCAGGCTCAAGCTTGAAATCGGATATCCCCACATGCGCAACTCATACCAACTCCTTTGTGTAGTGTGGACCATCTTATGTGTATCTCCGTGTTTTTATATTGCCCCATAAATCATACGACGAGAGTGCGATCTAATCTTTTTTTTACTACATTCTCTCATCTAATCCAGCTCACTCCATTAAGAAGTAGCAGCGACTGCAGAAAGTAAATTCGGAATTGGAATGTATACAAATACCTAATTGACCCGATAGGCACTTTTCGTTTTATTTTTAGATGGAGAAATTGAGATTTTTCTAAAATATATGACCTCCTTTCCATCTAAACTTCATACAAATTACAAATTAACGTCCAACTAAACAAGTAGCATTTTCTGGCTGAGGGAGTTGAGGGAGAGAGAAAAAAAAGAGAAAAATTCAAATCTGACTTAAAATCATGTAGTACCAATAAATGCTCACATGGTAAAGCTTACGAGCAGCACAGGCGTATTACCAGCAAAATTGTATTTTAAAATTGAGAACAATAATGAAGAAGGAAATCATTTCGTGACTGGATAACATTTACACTCCAATAACTAGTTTTTCTCTGAGCATTGCCCTTGTGGTTGTCGATCCACACACCAGCCAACCACCAATCCAAATTCAAAGCTTAAATAATAATAAAATAATAACTGGTTTTTCGTGGCTTTAGCTGGGCACGTACATTTTATTATTTTTATTATTATTATTACCTTATATTTTCAAGAGACGTCGAAAGGTACGTAATCCCTACCTCAACTCGCTCACTCGATTTTCAAACATGAGTTTTCAAATGAAAGGACTCAACAATTTTGCTCTCTCTGAGGCTGGTTATGATAAATATGGAAATGATTACGATATGGAAAAAATGTGTCCGGATTTCTTTTTGGTGAGTTAATTACATACCAATTTAAAAGCAATACCAACCAGCCGAGCTTGGAGAAAATATTTTTAATCATGCTGCTGGTGGAGCCAGAAACAGCCCAAACCTTTTCAAAAAATAGTCGTGCTTAGTTATTTGTAAAAGTAGAAACAAGAAGAGAGGTGAGCTGCGTTTGTATGCGGCCATGTTGCATTTGAAGGAAGGCGATATTTTTGTTGAAATATTCCTTGACAAGCTAATTTATTGTGGAGCTCTATCATTATTACACCAGAAGCCTACAAGAACGAAACGTGAGTGCGATTGTGTACAACCCAGCAGCACATCACAAATTACATGGGACGAACAATAAAAATAATTATTAACTATAATAAGTAATCCATCATAATGATAATAAAAATTCGTGTATTAGCAAGCTCTTGCTTGACTGCACTTTAATTACGGAAAGAGTGAAAATCGTCAACACATCATCATTTTTATTCCTATTCCGCCGAGACTCAATCCGACGCATTTTCCCGACCGAGAAAGTGTCTTTAATTTCCATGTTCTAAATGTGTCACAATCATTACAATTCAATTTTTTTACATTCGTGCAATCCACTCAACTTGATAATGATGAGATAAGCAACAAGAACAAAAGGAGCCCTCGCTCTAATACAAACGTCAAGAGAAGAATTTTGTTTTTTATTTTTTAAATAAAACAATTTTAAAATGCATAATGCAGAGAGCTCTGGATAGAGGAAAAGTGGGACTTTTTGATTGACGGAACCAGCCAGCTAATTACAGACAAAAGTTCCATTCCGTAGACGCAACTCGCTTTTTTCTTGTTGTCTGGCGATAAAAAAGGAGAGAGAGAATCGAAAAGCGGTAATATTTATCGAAAGGGCATTAAGGAACAGAACAAGAAAAAACGAAATTCTGAAAAAAAGTAATGAGTTTAGTGTTTCCAAATCTATGCACATGACGATGATTATTTGACGATCCTAGACTACGGATGTTCATGACGGGTCTGGACGGAATTATGCCTACTTTTTTAAATAGCAATATTCATCACCAACTCTTTTCTATAAAAATGCTCATCATCGCTAATGAGAGTTCTGGCACACACATATCGTGTGGAAGCAAGATAGTCGTTGAAACTGGGAGCAAAAATATAATATAGCACATTCGTCGGGGTAATGCCTGTCTTTCTCTGTGTGCATAGTGTACAACTTTTAAGCTCGAGTGAACCCGTTAATTTTCACACGCCGGAATTCCAGATAAAATTTTAATGACTTTTTTTCTCTCCCCGTTCCTATTTAATATTTTTCTCCATCAAAAAAATGCTCAATGTTTGGTCGCCTTCTCGCTTTTCATGATTCTCCCACCCAACACTACTAAGCAGCTTGAATAACATGTTTTTTGGAATTGAAACTGGTTTAGAAAAATGCTTAACCAAAATCCAATCGTCACTTTTTAAAAACAAGTTGAATATTGTATAAACTAAAATAGACGGAGGGTTACGACCCTACGCAAGGAAAGTACACATTTTTAGCTGGATAAAAATGATAAATACTTTCCAAAATGAAAATGAAAGAAAAAAAAGCCAGAAAATGAAATGAATGAATGCATAAAAATTGTACGTATCAGTTCACCGAAAAGCCTGGAAATGAAATGAATTCCAATTTTACGTATATATTATTTATAAGTGCAGATCACTTCTGGAAAAAAATAATCAGTTTTTTTCCAGTTTTTATGCAGTTTGTGCAGCACGATTAACATTGGCTGTGTGTGGCATATCATAATGGCAGCAGTGATTTTTTTGTGGGATCAGATTACAAGCAAACAGCTACCATGAGTTCGGAAATAAATGGAGTTCCTGTATCTAGACAAGTGTAATAAAGGATTCTGTTTCTTTATTGCATTGCAATACACGAGATGAATGAGAGACTGAATGCTTCAAAATCAAGCAATCTAATTTCTTTCCTTCCGAGCTTTTTTCATTCATTCATTCGAGCGTTCCCTTCTTGCTGGAAAAGCCAGCGTATTTTATTAGGAGACTCCTTATTATTATCTTGAGATGGAACGATTTCGTAATAATATTCCACGAGTGTGTGTGGTAATAGCTGCAGCTAGGAAAGCTAAGCTTAGCGATTTTTCTCCGTTTCATTATTCTGACTTGGTTTAATAGCATCCAAGCCAAAGTCAAATCCAAAAATTTCAATCCACTTTCTTCAATAAGCAACAACCTATGAAATGAAATCTATCCCTATTACGAATTCTTTTGTTTTTTCTCTTTCTTGTGTATTATCCCCTTTTGGTTGATTACATTTCGCTTTTGTGTATGGCTCCTCTCTTAACAGTGGTACACAAAAATTATTATTATTTTTATTATATTTTTGTCTCATTTCTTCATATTCTTTTTCTCCGCTGTCGTCTTTGTGAAAGTCAGCAGATTTGCGAATACAGATAGAGAAGAATAGAAAATGAGAAAATTGGATATAGACGGAGCGTAATAGAGAACATTACATTTTACCATTACTGCCTCAACTGGAAATAAATGCAGTGCTTGCATGAAAAGAACGCGAAGGCATTTTCTTTCTCGGATGATTTGATGAGACGAGACAACGAGATGAGAACTTTGCAAAAGACAAGAAACGCGAGCACTGCGCCAAGAGAAAAAAAAAGAAATGAAAAAAATGCGATGCCTTTTCTTTCGAGTTGTGTTGGTGGGCCTTGCCTTTAGCTTGATCCAATCCAATCCGTCTGCTATTCTGGTTGGATTGAGACTTGAGATGATTCTCTGTGTGGGATCCTATCTTATGAGGCGCATCTGTTTCCACTCGTACAGAAAAATTAC
>VYYJ01000364.1:0-65358 GCA_021029165.1 Cyphoderus albinus | reverse complement strand
ATCATTAAATCTTGTTGAGCAAGTGTGCATGAACAAAATGTTTTTATTTGTCTCTTTCTCAAGAAACAAACTCATTTATTTATTTTCCCGTTTACAAAGAAAAACATGTTTTTGCAGTTGAAACATTAAAACAATACAGAATTACGAAGGAAGAATCTCACCAAGGTTGATGGCTTGCCTCATTCCCTTTTTATTTTTTGTTCCATTAATCCAGTTCGTTTGGAAGACAGGAATGGTATACAAATGTGCTGATTTAGCTAGATGCGTGTACACCTTCTTCCTAAACTGCTGGAGATTTCTTCTGGGTACGGATATATTGTGATGATATTAGCTGAAACTGACTCAGGTAAGAATGAAGTATTACATTTACAGCTTCCAGCTACAGTGCAATATACTTACAGCCGCCTACCCAACGTGCTCGCTGTTTGAGGAAGTACCTTTTCTTCCCATCATCAACATCTCCCAAGTCGAGTAAGTAAATAACGAAATGAGTAGGTAGTCCAGTTAGTTTTCGTCGAGGAAGCTGCAACTCACATTTCAGTTAAATCATTCACATTTGGGCAGATAAGTAAATATAAATAAACTTTGCGAAACTACATAAATCTCGGTGGCTATTGAGGCTTGCGTGTCTTCATTCAAAAAGACGATGGATAAAATGAGGAAAAGGAAATTTTTGCTTTGTATTGGATTACAGTAAATGCTCGTTTTTTACACTTATTTTTTAAAATACATAAATAAATGCTGCGGAAGAGAATAAACGTTTGACCAGACCCAGGATATACCATGTAAATTCTGAGAAACGTTCCCACTCAATTCTCAACATCTTAAAGTTCCTTTTCAGTTTTCTTCCATCCAAATCCCACAAAAAAAAAAAACAGATCTATCCATCAATCAATAGGCATCAGGTAAATAACCGCGCAGTTCGTAAGTATTTACACGACGTTTTTGGAGCAAGTATAATAATAATAATAATAATTCTCACAGCCTCCACAAGAAGAACCGTACAACGCTAATGTACCGAGCTTCTATGCATGAAGTGTGATTAAATCTGTAGATAGAGAAAGATCCTTAACCTAAGCTGAAGCCAAATTTGTTGGCACAGTCCAAACACTTTTCCTCTTTTCCACGCAGAGACTTTTTAAAATCAATTCTACGAACTAACAGTATCGCATTGCATCGCACGTTGCATTCTATTAATATCATATAAATGACACCATAATGCTTTTGCGATGCACAGATGCATACGTTAAAACGACAAAAGGGAGACTACTTCCTTTGACAGTGCAAAAACAGCTTGCACATTGCAAATTGTGAGTGCAGCGCAAAAAGCACGACATAAATAAGAACAAAATTACATCGCAAATGTTTGCGCGGAAAAACTTCGGAGATGTCTCTTCTTCGTCGTTTGAGGACCTAGGGTAATAATAATAACCGTAAAATTGTTCTTTCACTCTCTCGGAAAATCTGCATTGACGTACGACGTGGCTTTGAATCAGAATCCACGTAATCGTACTCCATTTGAAAGCGAAAACGAAAGCGTGCCACGTACCCAGTCAGCACAGATTATGTTCATTATGAATGCATTTTTTCATCCTGTTTTCGAAAGCAAACTTCTCCGTCTTGTTTACATGTGTACACGTTCCATTCTTTAGCCTCGAAGTTTTCCCTTTTACATGTAATATGCGCATCGATCCATTTTTAAACCTTAGATTCGTAATTTTTAGATCAGGAGATATTTTTCAGACGCAACAAATTGGCAGAATAAACATTTACCTCTCAGTTGCACACTGCGTATGCAACTAAATTAGTTTTGAAATGAGAATAGGATCATGGAATCCACAATAAACCGTAGAAGAAGATTAAACGCAAAATATAAATACGGAACCCACTTCATTAGACATGAAACTATGTTCATTGAAATAAAACACGCCACTCTCCTTTCCATACAAACTTGTTTCAAAATAAAAAAATAAGCTTCAGGACGTAATGAAAAATCACTTTTACAACAAGCGCAAGGAAGTTAATGTGTTAAAGCAAATAAATAATGACATGTGTGTAAAATTATCCTCATTCCTTATTGCTTCACAGTATTGGACTTGCTTCATTTTTAAATTGATCGTACGGCTTCTTTTCCTCGTCTTCGTTTCTTCTTTCGTTCTTACTCTCTTCATTGAAAAAATACGCCCAATTTTACATTCAATACCGATGATATCTTCATCGAAATGTCACCAAAAGTCTTGTCAATGGTAATTTTGTTTTATAACCTTTAATGTTCTCAATTTACAATAGAAAAAAAAATAAGAAAAAGAATTACAACACTTCAGTAGTGGGTAGATAATGCCGGTATTGTAGTTGTAAAACTCTATTGTGTGTGCGAGCTGTATAATATTAATTTTGTTACCGAACGAAACATGTTTAGTATGATTGAAAAGAAAATCCATGAACTCGCAGCTTGTGGCTCTTATTTCCTTTAACAACAACGATTTTATTAGGCTAGGCTAGGCACATGACCTCACTTAAAAACCTTTCATTCCTTCCCTTCGTAGCATTAACGATAATTACTATATCATTAGCATTATTCTCCGACTTATACCAGTTTACTTCCTTTAGTGACATAAAAATGTTGAATGAATGAAACGGTTGGTTTTGAGTAGGTAGTTTTAAAAGGACGCAAAAGTGCACACCTACTCGAGAATTGGCGATTCAACGGCAACGATAGCGAAATATCCAAAAGTTCATTAATATCAATTTATAGCAACATCATCCATCCACTCAACGCACCAGCATCTTAATTAACCGTAGGCTAAACACAGCGGCATTCCTTTGGCGCAAGCAACTCCTCAATAAATTCACACTTGTTTTAATGCTCCTTCTTCTTTAGTGATTAGGGGTTCAGGCAGATTATGGTGACGACGATTTTTGCTTACCTTGACAAAAATATAAAAGGAACCTAATAAATTAAAGTGGCTCACTCCTTGTCACGTCATCTACTACACTTTGCATGCCACAACAGATCACGAAGATTACGTTGATATTTGATATGACTAAAATTCTACATAGAATAATATGCCAATAAAGCGTTTATTTATTTATACTGAAATGGAACGGCAACAATTTAGAACAACTTTGATTTGATAGTTGATGCATGCAAACCTATAAAAGTGCACCAGTGTTACGGTGATGATAGGATAAATATTGGTAAGCTCCTAAACGTACAATTGACTCGACCATAGCCAATTTTTCATGTAAATGTTGTAAGTAAACGCTTGCTTTACTAAACACGCAATGGCTAAATTCCAGAAAAGCTTAACTAAAATCTCTACCTTCCGCTTTGCTTCGTGTGAGGCAGAGTACACAAACTGACAAACAAATAAAAACAAACATTCATATCATATCAGCCATCATCACAGCGAAATGAGCCAAAAACGAAGAGACCATTGACAGCCAATTTTTTTGGCATTAGCACATGATTTACAGCGAAATATTTTCTCCGTCTATTATTCCATTCTACAATAATGGTGATGAGCATGATCTATGGAGGACACGAAAAATCATTCTATTTTGACTTTCAAAACACTTAGCAGGTTAACACTGCACATTTTGATAATAAGATAATGGAGGACTGTCGAAGTGAAGCGTGAATTGAAAATTCATGTGCAGAAGACTAAAATGCGCCTCAGTATTTGGTCTCGTTGTTGCCTGCCATGCACATTTCATTTACCTTTCAAGTTGAATTTTTTGGTCATTCATTCTGCGCTACAAAGTTAGAAAAATATCATCAGAAACTCAGGGTTCGTTGGCCCTTGCTTTGGTGTTTTCCCCTGCATCTATCTAAAAGTGGATTCATAAAATATATTGAGTGGATACTACACAAAGCAAATAATGCAAAACCGCAAAAAGTTTTCATTATTGTCCATTGCCGCCTACCGGTCCTTGTTAAGAGAGATGTTTTATTTTGTAAAAAATGAAGTCAAAGACTACACTTATGTTATTATAAACATCGATGATGGGAATCTCCATGATAAATAAACATTGCTCACCCAAACTGGATACGTAGAAGAGAAAAGGTGTCCACCAGAAAGATTGTTGCGGTTGTTTCATGTGAGTCCGGTCCTAAGCCACTGATTAAGTCTGGTTATCCTAAGTTGTCATGTGGTGCACATACGCTGCTAATATTATTTAGCAGCATCCAAGATTCCAGTCATTTGGAAAGGACGATTACTTCTTGCTTTTGTGAAGGTTAGTCCCTCGGGGTATACATAGTAATGGTAAGTAAACTACTACATACTACTGAAACATCTATTTTCTAAAAAGAGCTGCTTTTGTAAGTTCCTTATTTTTTCTCCTCGCGATCATGAATCAAGACTAGTCGTAGCAAGCAAGTGGGAGCTGATAATTTTTTGTCGTTCTAATAATATACTCAAGGTGAAACAAAGTAATAAAAAGAGAATGTGGAATCAATGTCCTCTCATCCTGTAACAAACTTCTGCCATCTCAATGCATCTTTGTATGTAATGTGCAACTTCGCAGTTTGTATTCTGGAGAGTATCCAGAAAGTAAGGATTCAGTAACCTCTTTATTTAATCCTCTATCAGTTTCTTTTTCACGTCATCACTCATAATACTGATATGCTGCTACGATGAAAGGAAAACTGCTACAACTTTTTTCTGTTAGCAAGTCGTGTGAAAAATAACACAACAAAGACAAGGTGAACGTAGGCAGGTTAAGTTGTCCGCCCGCCACTTTTCTGATTGTATTTTGAACACGATCATTGTAAATACTTACAGCTTACCTTGAAGATTAAGGTGGAAATAGAGCAATCCCCTTTCTTTCTTCTTCTTTGGTCTTTGCGAAAATTCCAATGGTATACCTAAAACATATTGGACATACCTGGGTGATATCATACTAATGATAAGCACACCAAAAATCCGGTTGTTAGGTTTTCAAAAGAATGTTACTTGACTCTACGTAGGTTGGACTTTCTGGAAATGAATGCAAGCATCACATGCAATTTAGTAGTTTGCATTGCGTCAGTCAATTCAATCTTGTCGTTGTGGTAGGCAATGCAAGTCACTTGACTCAACTTTCATTACCAAACATGATCACGTTACGTTGCCTTTTGCCTGCACATAGAACATACATTGAAAAATTATTGCATTTTTATCGGCTTTGAACCGAAGAAACGAGTTTGTACTCGAGACTCTCGAGAGTTGAACCATTTTATTTCATTTTATTAGAGAAAGCTTGGGTACAACAAAAATAAAAATACATGTACATATGTATATATTTTGCGAAACAAACATCTTCTTCTAGAGACTATTGTTTTATGCATGTGTGATTAAGCTTCTCGTTTTAATGGCTTTTACTTCACTATTTTCCAAGTTGATTAAGAAGATGAGTTTTACCCAACTTACTGTGTGTGTGTGACTAACAAGTGTATGTTTTTGTCTCATGCAAAAGCATATGATGACAACATGACAAAGGTTTTGTGCGGATTTTCACGTGGTTCGGTCTTTGTACTTTATGAACACCAGAGTGTACTGCAGTGAAATGAACAAGGAGCAACTACTTGAAAATTATTCAGCCAGTCTGAAGTCTACAACCTAAAAGGCTACTTCGCAGTGATAGATAGAAAATGATACACGGCAGTCGCAGTACATCTGCCGTTTAACACACAGTATATTATGAGCATGTAATGAGAATAAAATGTATATTTTAGTTAATATGGCCTGAGCCGGTGGCAAATGAATCAATGAAAGATGAGATAAGGACGAGTACCGAGCTAACTAGCGAACATAAATGTAATTCAGTTTCACACATCTCTCAATCTCTCCCAATATTTGAATCAGTATTTCACGCTCATATCACAGATTATAGCTTTTTTGTATGCATGTCTGCCATGTAGGTACACAAGTAATGTAGTCTTTCAAGATTATTTTACAAACAAAATAAAGTCAAAGTAAGACGCAAAATCCGAAATGGTTTTGACCTGATAGAAACAAAATTGCTTGCAGCCACTCACTCAGAGTTCATTGTAGACAGATACGTACCTGGATGTATTGTACGCTTCAGTAATTTCACATGTATGTGGATGAATGGGCCATGCAACAAAGTTTGCCTAGCACAAAGATAGTCACTTTTAATGGCATGGCGCTGGTGGTTGTTTTGTTTGAATTTTACGGAGACGATACTCGTATCCAATCCACTAAATTATCCTCCGCAACTAACACTCTTATACTATTCGATGGGATGCAGATGCTGCTAAGGATGATGTGATATTTATTTGTTCGAAGAAAAGGATAAGAACCTCTCTCTTTCTATGTCATGTCTGCTACTTAGTTTGTCTTATTTTTGAATCAAAATCCATTCTGCATGAACAACGTGGCAAGCAGTTTTTTTATTGTTTCATGTAACTAGAAACTGCAACGAAGTTGACTCGAACTCCATGTACAAGTTGCTGAGAAAGTATGTCTTAAAAATAAACAAGCACGCCGTCATCACCGCCTTTACTGCTTTCATCCGGACCATGCAAAAGCAAAAGCAAGCAGACAAAGTTTTTCTTCGTCATACTCAAGAGATTTCTGTGCATGCAAAGATTTAGAAACTGCGCGGACATGCACTTACTTTACATGTGTTGATGTGTTCCTTATTCTCCATATACTTGGCTTTATGTAGTCGTGTCACGCCGCCGTGTGACTGACTGCAAGAAAAGGAAACTTTTCTCCGTAGTAGTTTGCTTATCGTCTAATTTTTTCTTAATAGGTTTAAATTGATGTGAAGGATAAGACGAAGAAGACAAATCTGATGAAATCTATCAGTAAATTGATGATCTGCGTGCCACGTTGGCAATCAGTCGCATCTTTGACATTTATGACTGCATAAAAATGTGTTGCATCAATGTAATATGTATATGATATAGGTAATAACGAAACTTTGCGACTGCGAGAAAGCACAGAACACGCACGTTGTCTTCACCAAAATAGTTTGAATGACAACACGTTCGCCTCCTCAAAATTTACAGCGTAGCTGAGCTTGCTGTGTATCAAAATGTTAGTGTTGCAATAATAATTAGTGGTTTTGAACACGTCGACACCGTCTGGCCACTTGTGTGAAATTAGGCTGAAATGTGTTGAATCAAGGACTTTTGCTTTGAATTGAATTGAAATTAATATGCAATGCAAAAAAAATTATTGCGGTTTCGTTTAATCGGAACTGTCGCAAGCAAGATATTAAGTCAGTCGAGTCGCTGTCGCCAGATCTGCATTTCACACGATGCGATGTAAGCCAGAGTTCAAGGAAATGAATGGCCTGAGAGAACTCTCTAAACTCTTAATACGTACATCATAATCAAGAGATCAAGTGCTTACATTTTTCTTTGAATAAAGTTGTATCAGTTAGTAAAATATTATGATTGATATTAAATATTTGCATTGATATTAGAACTAATATTTTTATTATGAATACAAGTAAATGTTACGCGACCAGAAGAGGCGAATGGCGAATGGATAACTAAATTAATGCGCATTACGTTGAGGCTACATACATAATTTAATTATAGTTTATTAAACACACTTTGCAAAGTGTTTATGTTTATATGATCAGATGAGGTTTTCGTGTTTATTTTTGCAATCAAAGTTTCGAGATAGGGATAACTCGCAAAATATAAAACACGTCATTACTTAGCGTTATAACGCTACTTTTTTATCCGTGTCAAAATGCAAGGCTTTTTCTGTTTACTATAAATATTTTGCTGATCCATGCAGCTTTTTGTTTGCTGTTTTGATAAGGTAAATTATTCGAGCAATTCGAGATAAATAGTATCAAGATTTAGAAATTGGAGCAAAATGAACCGTGCTATTGCATATCCCCTACATTTTCCTTGATCATACAAAAATTCCACCTTTCTTCTGAAATCCAGACAATTCATAAAAAACCTCAGTCAAAAAGAATGAATGACGAAAAATCGTCTGGCCCGGCTGCTTCAAGGAGATTGAAAAGCAATCCTTAAACTTCGTTAAAACATTCTAAATCCATAAAACAAAATTATTAAAATGACCTTCAGTCTTTCATATTTAGTTTATTTTTTAGGGATTTATGCATCTATTTATATAATTTTCAAATGTGGAAATGCTGAACGTACATTTTTCAAGAAAAAATAAGAATTATCGCAGCAAGTGTCCTTCACAAGAAAAACCTTCGCACTTCAACGTTGAAGCAAACATGATTTTGACAACGACGTGGTATGCTGTGTTATGATATGATGCCTAAGCCGGTTATTAAGCCGGTGCCTGCCACGTTTACTTGTAAACTTTACAACTCGGACTGCATTGCAATGAGCTTATTATTATTATTATGATTATGGTTCAGTTATTATCCCTTTCCATTGAACCGAAACATGAGCATTTGTTGGAAATCTGTAATCCTGTTGCCTTTCTGTAATATAAAAAAGCGAAGCATCGGAAAGGAAAAAGGAAACTGCTGAATTGACAACGACTAGGCAGCTCGTCATTGCATAATTTATAAATCATAAATGTTATACTTTTCAATTCACGTAACCGTCATTGGAACTTCCAAGAAATTTTATACAAATCTTTCATTATTTGACGTGATGGATATAACAGAAAAATATCTTGTTCAAACCACGCTTGAAACTTGAAACTGCATCATCTTCACTTCACCTCCAAATAGATCAATCAGCAAAATTTACATGCTAGGTCACGAAGTTACGAAGTACAAAGTATATGTTTTATTAAAATGGCTCTTCATTCGCATCGTATTCACAAAGTCCATCACGGAAAAGTACCGCAAAAAGTGAAATTCTAAACATGACAAGTCCATTGAAAGATGCTTAAAAATGACAATGATCATTCTCCCCGAAACAATTAATAAGATGAAAGCATGAAATAATTAACAATAGATAGCAAATACATGTGATTGGATACTTTTCAAATTATTATTTGTTGAGTATTGAAGTTTGTAGTGTTTCTATGAACGAACTTTTTCCATTCATAAAATTGCTTTTATTATCAATTACAATGACGCGATTGTGCTGTAGGATATCTACATTTAAGCACAAACGGTGCTTAAAAGTTACCCACTTGTTGGGTCTCCCATCCCACTCACGTCATCTTTTTGGCCGTCGACGCACATCAGTTAGTATTATTAAATTAAAATCCTATTAATAAGAATTCGCTGTACGCAAATGGCCAGCAACATAAACAAAACAAAAACACTCATACAAAGTGGTGACGGTTGCGGTGTTATGAAGCAAACGTGATTTCCGGGGGACAATTTGTGGTTTTATGACAACATTGATGATGCAAGATGCAACATGCACACAGCCTGTGTGACACAGGTCTGACATAAGAAACAAACAGAGTCAATGAATTTAGCACAATAAATATGCTTCGTGGCAATGACAGTAATTCCGCCATTGTTATCCAGACTGATTTAGAACTGGAGCAAATGTCTGTCCCAAAATACTTATTATAAATCGATGAAGCAAGTTGTGCAAAGTAAGTGCGTACCAAAATCTAATTTTAACAAAACCGCGATGTTGTTGTTTTGAATTTGCAGTATTCCGCAAGATTTTTTTCCAGGTAAAAAATCCTAATACGGCTTTATACTTAAAAATACTTAAAACCCTATAAATGCAAGCATAACCATCTCATATTTAATAATTTAATTATTATCGTCCTGGAAGATGTCAATAATATTGAAGCTTTCCGCTACCCACATGAAATGAATGGTAGGAGTTTTTATAAAAATAGCCTTAAATAAGCGTATCAAATCCTTCAGGTTACACTTGTATTTCTTCCTATATTAATAGAACTTAAACCCTTTAAGCTTGCTTTAAGAAGTTATAATCCATTGAATCTAACGAAAAAGCTTTGGACGATTTTCAGAGTTTTTTTCTATTACATTGCGATTCTCGACTTTTTTTTCTTCATTTTTCCAACGTTAATTATAGTGGCAGACAGTCAATAATTAAATTAAACCTTGTTAACGAAAGTCTTATCATTTTAAGCATAAAATATAAAAATTGAAAATGAAGACATACATCCTGTCTGTCCATTCTTAAAACGTATTTACTCCCTAATAATTAATGCAGGTATTTTACTTCATTCATATTTAAATACACGCAAAAATATTGAACCCAGGATTTAGTAACTAAATTTTAGTTCGTGGACGAGATAATTTGATGTTAGCGTTGATGTCGATTTTATGTAGACTGGACCTGAACGAACGTGATCTATGCTTCAGTCGGCCATTTTGATTTCTTCGGCTGCTACAGCTGGATCACGTTTCCCTTCCCTAATTTTTTTCACCTTCCTCAAGACCATTTCGTTTCGTGAAATGTATTTTTGTTCCACACGCAGTAGACGTGGTCGTTAAGTAGAGTCCCAGAGATAAGCAGAGGGCATTGCATGCACCTAGGAGCTACGTACATATGTAAAACCTTTCAATTGAAAACCACAAAAAGTTCATAGTCCCAATTCACTGGAACTTTGTGTGTCCCTGTCCCAACAGCTTTTCGTTTATGTTATCGTTTATCATCATAAAAAACCTTTCTGCCTGCTTAAATCATATTTTGCTTTCATGCTTGCTCTGCGGTTTCAATTTCGTATTAATTTATTTAAATTATTCATTTTTTCGATTGAAAACTACAGGCCAGATAACATAATACCTATGCTAATTTCATCATCCGCTGCTGTCTCCAATATTCAAAAACGCCAGAGCCCGAGCCGAGAGTGAAAAAACGAATCTAAAACTGGAGTCGGCTCTCCACACCAGAGTCATTTCAGTTTCGAGAGACGAACGGACAAGTGTCTAAAGACCGACGGGCCAAAGTCAATCATTTTTCCCGTGAGTTTTTTTTAGCGGACAGGTAAAGCTCCAGAGAAGGAGACGGAAGGAAGCAAAAAGTAAAAAAGGAGAAAAACGCAAGTCAATAGTGAAGAGCAAAGGCGCAGTGTGAAGTTAAAGTAGGCAGTTAGGCAGTTTAGTTATCGTAGATAGGGTGAACGAGCAAAAAGCAGCACGGCCGTCACACGACGTTCCTATAATAAAATGGAACATCAGCATTGCAGAAGCAGAGTGGAGATCATGCACGGGAACGGCAATACTACGTCGACTGTTGGCGATGATGATGATTGCGTCATAGGATATTCTAGTGAAGAGGAGGTTGCAGCATATAAAACGTCTGGCTCAGCCACCTCCGTCGAGTCAGAACTCATCAACGAGCAGCAGCAGCAAGAAGGACAGGAAAACGCTCTAATTTCTGCTCTAAGTCTGTTTCTCGTGAAAACGTGGAGTTGGTTGTACTACTATTTCTTTGTGTTTGTGAACATCATCTTCCTCAACTCTGAGGAAATGCAGCCCACACGACGCGATTCTGTAGACAGCTTTGACAGCTACACATCCTCCGAAGGCAGTGGAAATCTTGGTGACACCGAAGATGGCTCTTGTGACAAATCCTCTCAAGTCAGTGTGATTCTTGGTGACGCCAAAGATGGGTCTTGTGACAAGTCCGACGAAGGCGTGGTTCTTGGTGACACAGAAGACGGGTTTTGTGACAAATCTGATGAAGATAGTGGCAACGGTGACACCGAAGACGGGTCGTGTGACAAATCTGAAGTCAGTGTGATTCTTGGTGATGCTGAAGACGGGTCTTGTGACAAATCCGATGATGGTGTGAATCTTGGTGATACCGAAGACGGCTTTTGTGACAAATCCTCAGAAGACAGTGGGCACGGCGACACCGAAGACGGGTCTGGTGATAAATCCTCAGAAGAAAACGACATTGAAGAAGAAAATGCGATTGGAAATGAAAAAGATGAAAATAACGCAAAGCAAGTTGCCCAGAAGATCGTTTCCCAGGTGGAGTCCATGTTCTCCGATGAGCATCTCGCGAAGGATGGCTTTCTCTTGAAACATGTGCGCCGGAGATCGGACGGTTTTGTGTCTCTCAAGTTGGTGGCCGGGCTAAGGAAAGTGAGACAAATCTCCAGAGAGTTTCCTGTCGTACTTGATGCATTGAAAGATTCTACCAAGTTGGAGGTTAACCCTGATGGAACTAAGGTCCGCCGGGTGGAGCCTTTAACTCCATTCCTCAAGTCCATCGCTATCAAGTCCAAGGAGAAGGACGCGAAGGGCAAAGATAAAGAAAATCATGGCAGCTCTACCGACGAAATCCAGCAACCAGCAGCCGCAGTCATTCAACAGAATAACAAGTAAGTAGCTTTACTTAGTACTTATCTCAATTTTCAACCAAGTAATGCTTAAAGTAGCGTGTGCAAACGTCGCACTAGTTAAGGCTAATTTACATGTAGGATGTTTGCTCACAGACCATGATAACGTTTTAAGAAACAAATATATCAGTAGTTTCAAGAAACGTTTTAAAATTTATTTAAATTGCATGGTCCTATCAGTAGAACATGAAAATGATTTCCTTTTCCTTCAATAACAATTTTGCATTTTCTAAATAATTTTCAGATTTGCATCGAAAAGTGGAAACAGTAACAAGGAGAATTACGGGCAAACCCGAAGACATAGCAATGCCCCTCACCCCACCAACAATAACAATTCTAATAACGGTCAGCCCCGGCGTCACAGCCACGCTCAGAACCATCAACACAACCGTAAGAGCAGTAACACGAGCACTAGCAGTAACAATAGTAGCCGCAACAATAGTTTCAGCAAGGCACCAGGAGTATCTCATCAGCATCCAGCGGATTTGTTCCGAAATGTGTGCGCTGGCACAATGGCAGCCTTCTCTGAAGATTGCCAGAACTCTACTCAAGTGGGACGAAAACGCGGAGGCTCCCTTCCTATCGCTGCCCTGAACAATCGCGCTTCCGCCGCTGCCGGAGGAGCTTACCTGTCTCCAAACTCATCCCCACCGAATAACGGGACCTTTGTGATTGGGCCCAACGGTCTTCGTCCCAAGTCAAACAGTTACTGTGAAGGTGCTAGTCCATCCACGATGAGCCCTTGGCTTCAGCGTAGAAAGGCGTCTGCATCCTCCAGACTTTCCAACGGCGACCTCGTCTTCACCGGCGTGCTCAGACAACCCCGAGGACCTGACGGAACCAAAGGATTCCCCGATGGCTACCGAGCCATGATCCTACAAGAAAGACTTCTGCAGCAGAATTCTGCTGTTTCAGCTTAAACTATTATTATTATCATTGAATTAATTATTATTTGTTACTAATTAAAATATTATAAACACTTTATCAAATAATATATATATATCTAGATATATTTATATATAAATCTATATTTACTTTATATTACTTATTACTACCTTACGTTATTATTACTTATTCTTACTATTTACAGTAATTTTACGTATACAATATTTAATTTTTTAAACTTCTATTCATTTTCTTTCTTGTTACTTCCTACAATTTATATTGTCAATGTTTAGTTGTAGAACATTGAGTTTTAAGGACGAATATTATATGAAAATGATATGCAAATCATTTATGATGATTGTAATACTAGGTACACAGTTTAATAACCCTCAAATAAACTTTTTTTTGAAAATGAGAAACGTTTGGTGAAGTTCTTGTCTTCAAAAGCTTTTTACCATTTACTCATGGTTTGACTCAACCTCTATTCTCTAGAGTACATCTCTTATTTCCTTTCCTAAGAGCACACACGCGCAGAACGTCATGGTGTGTCATGTCATGATTCATGAAATACAAAATCAAGTTTTAGGTTTGTCTTCTTGAGAAGTATCATAAGAAGAAAAGAGAACTTTATAAATATCGAGTCTTTTTTCTTTTCCTGTTTATTCAATTCATTCTGAAAGTAAGAGGAAAAATATTTGCCTTCTATTCTTATTCTCTTTTTGGACATTACAATCATCGTCATCATCATCTCTGATTCTCAATGAATGAGTAGATACTTCTATCAAAGTCAAGTCAAACGTTTCTGTCGCTTTTGTCTTTAATTACTTTTTCTTTGCGTACTACCATGATTATTACTTAGGTAGGAAAATGTACTTTAGAGGGCTAACTGATGATATGATGAGTGAATGTGATTAAGCGAGCGATGTCGGTATCTGGTAAATGGCGAGCTGATAAAGGAAGGAAGCAACAGCTAGATATTACAGAGCTTAGGAAGAACAGGTAAACACTTCATTTCCTGTTCAAGGTCGTTTATCTCTCTCGACTTGAAAATTGAATGCATGATATCAGCAAATAAATTGTAATACGAGAATAAAAGAAATATGATGTCCGCCCATTTCACTGAAAGATGAATGGCAAGTTGATGGCGAGTACTTGATCGAGAGATGAAAATTGATAATTGAATGACTGAGTGACTCTTAGATTTTCATTATGTCCACAGGTAGACTTAAAAAATTAGCCGTGTGTCATTAAGCGATATTCGCGTTAATAAATAAATTGGATGCAGAGTTTCAATGTGACATAATTTGATGCACAGATAAAACTTATCTATAATTGTTGACTGATGTTAAATATTTTTTAATGTCTTACTACAAAAATTTCAGATTTCACATCTAACACTCGACTTGAAAATAAATTTAAGGGGGAGAAACATTCTGATTACCCGTCCAAAGACATAACATCGGTAATTCCCAGCGTTATAGGTTCTTAATGCTTGCAATATAAAGAAAGTATTTTTGGAACGACTTCTTTTCATGAAGCTTGTCACGTATTCCATATTGCTTTATGGCATGACAAACAAACATTCTCTGGTATGATATAGTTACTTATGCTGGTTTCAATTGCATTCCACAAAAATCTCCAAAAACATTGGAAGTCCAAACAATTCCAATAACTGCCATAATAATACATACCTTAGATAAGGCAGCCTTGCTTGGTATCAAATTGATTTTGTATAAACGAAAGAACCATGCCATTTCTTAACTTAATATCACTATGCGGGTGAGGTATGTTAGATTGTACTTTTGGGACAGATAAACGAATGAATTGTATTGAAACGGTTTTCACAAAAGCAGAAAGAGAATTTAGGTAAGAATTTTTAGGCATTCAGCATACACCGATCCGATTATTGGTGTCAGCATCGTCATAACATTAATGCCATCGACGTTTTCAATGACCTCTCCGACCGACCATTTTGTTTTCTTCTTTTATATAATTGCGGATTTGCTTGCTTATCTACGAGTTCTACGACAAACTGAAGCCAGTATCAATATCAGTTCGCGAACAAAAGTGTGCTCCAAACTGATACGTAAACACGTATCAATCAAGTGTGCATTTCGGAATTGGTGCATTTTGACTTTTATGGCGGCACACAGTTTAATACTAATCATTATATCATGGGTAAGGGTAAAAATTACTCAAACAAACACTGAAAGGAAAACCCGTGTCGTAAAAAATGTAGGAAACAAGAGACGAGATGTTTGTATGGATAAAAGGGAAACTAGGTCACTAACCAGCATACTATCTAAGCTTAGATACTGGGATGCGATCGGCATGATCATGCAACAAATATACAGATTCTAACAGATTGTGTGAGAGAAAAGATATACTCGTTACAGTTCTCATTTTGCGAGCATTTAAGCACGATATTTTGTTACATTGCATTCTACGTGTTTTATGCCATGTTGTTTCACGGGCTCATTTCAAATTTTAGGCCTTTTTACTGCATTGAGAAATTGAGATGTGAAATATTTTGTTACTTTACTTTCATAGCAAGGAGTGTGGGGAAAATGCTCATTTTAAGTATTGAAGGTTGTTGGGTTGTTCCATTAAAGCATGGAATAAAATGTTTACTAAACACGAATAATATGTATCGCATGTAACAAAAGAAATAATTGCCCATATTCTGAATCTGTGTAAGGATGACATATTGCACATTACTCATGCGGTAAAATAGAAAAAGATGTCAGACAACAAGTTAAAAATGAGCTCATCGTCATGTCACACAACACACACACATCATCCTTCCTGCACTGTTTGGTCAAGCAACAAATAACGCTGAACAAATAGAAACAAGGCGATGGCAATGACTATTTTGATTACGAGTATCTTTACATTTGGTTATATAATTGAAGTTTATCGGCCATAACTAAACCATGATTTCATACATTTCATACAACCTCAAAAAATGAAACTTTTTTTACCCATTTATTTGCTTTTTATACCTACTAGTAATTAAAAATTGTTTAGGAGAGAATGGAGAAGTTTGTGAAAGGTTACGTTATCAGTAAATTTTGACAAGGATTTGACATTTTAATAGTAAAGAAAGCAGCATTATAGCCAAATTGGCAGCAGACGCCGACTTTCGCCCTATTTTAATAACCTTTCTTGTTGCTGAGTGAATTGCATCGAAGCTGTAAAGAATATGCACGATTTAAGCTGGAATAGTGTCATTGCATTGTCTTTATTTTTCTTTCCCGAGAAATTAGGCGAGACAACACGATAGTCAGTAAAGCAAATCAATCCATAGATATGATACGGCTAGTGTGAAGGAGGTCAAGCGTAGGATACTACGTACCGAGAGTTGTTGAAAATACGTCTTATTGACATAAACACATAAAATACGAGCCGCGAAAATTCTCCACTGCACAACAATTCCTCAAAGCTGCAAAGTTATCGTCATAAGATTCGAAAAATAGTAGAGTCAGCATTATTCAGTAGTTGAAGGCAGTGTACTTTGATGAATTTCGCAGAAAAAAATTAAAGCGCTAGGTGCAGGTTAAACGAGCGTAGTAGCAGACATGTCCCAAAGGAACTTTTTTATTTCAGCAAAATTGCTGATGCAGCAGTAAAAACCAGACGTAGACAGACAGTTCTCGAGATCTCGAGATCGAGAAGCTCAAAAAAGATTTTAGTTAGGGATACATAAATATTTTTGCAAATGTGTTTTGGGTGGCCGGTTACAATGTTACGAGAGAGATAGAAAGAATTGGCATAAGCGCGCAGTTTGTTGTTGTTTATATTCTAGCATTATTATCATTATTAAGTAAATAAGACTTTTCCGTTTGTTTGTCATCAATTTTTGCAAAATGCAGGTCGGTGTTGCGCATGTTTTCGCTCTGTGTCGTTACATCGTAGTTCAAATGATGAATATCGTAAGACGTTTTATTTCCCTTTCACTCAAATCGGCAATATAAATCTTGAAACATTCGACGATTGAAGATGAAAGGATCATTTGTCTTTCTCTGTTAATACTTAAGATAGCATGATATAAAACGACAACATAACATTTATTGCTCAATTTTTGATTTTTCATGCACTAATAAATTATTTCACAGTAACACCATACGAGTTGCATAATAATTTCTTCTGACTGTTGTATAAAGTTGAACACGACGTACAACGTTGATAAGATGTGTTATAAAAGATATGAAACTTTCTAGACGCTGATTTCAGCAGTTTTTCAAATGACATTGCCATTACTGCCGATGACCGTTGTGCTTACGTTGTGGATAATTACGGGGAAAGTTGAATGTACTTTTGCATTATAGATCAGCTTGGCATTATTCGTATGTATGTACAGAAAAGGTCATAAAGCTTCGATTTCAATTAACCTTTTCTCTTTTGAACGCTTGAAACAATTTGATGATCGGTTTTAGAGAGAAATGTTATTCCTCATCAACTAACCTTATCGGCACCCACTCAGCATTCATCAGCCATTTCAATGTTCGGGAACTCAAACTCTTGATGTGTGAGAGGATTGAAATTTAAGACAAGTCTTCGATATTTGATTTTCAGTAGGGATTATATTAATTATTTAGAAAAGAAGCAAACAATATGGATTACAAAAACGGAAACAAAATTTAATCATCAACATTCTATCCAACAGTAAGGTTCTCAAATTTTCACTCAAACAAAATAAAAGCCATGAACAAAATAAAATGATGAAACATTCATCAATTATAGTACTATAGGATGTACCTATAAAGTTGTTTGTGGAATAATTAAATTACATACTACAAAAAATACCGCTTTAAAGGATGTCACCGCGACTTTCACCATTGCATTTAAAATAAATGACGGGATCGCATTTCGAATTATTTATTAGGTAAAGTCACGGTTTGACAGGATTTGCCAGATCAAACGATAATGTGTTATGTCTGCATCTTTGTGGCATCTCGCAAGACTCTTGTTGTAAACAGTATTGAAATTTTGAGTAGTACCGACAGTGGCCAAAAGAGCGAGTTGAGGCAAAGTGTTGAGCTAAAAAATGGATGAGATGATGATGTGCCGTGACCACTGCACTTGTACTGCTTGCTCATGATAAATTGATACTGTCTATGTACCAAGATTCCTCGGTAAGGTATTAATTATCAATTAACCATGACCTATTGACTTTCTCTTGTTTATTGTGACAAGTTTAATTTCTCTGGTAATTTATTGTTATCAGTCTTACAGTGATTAAAACATCTTCAATTTAATTCAAGTATGCATTAGGCATATTAACCGTTGTTCTTTTGAATTTATCGACATTTCTATTATCGAATAGGCGCTAATTGCAGTAATACTAAATAATGACTTAAAAGTTAAAGAGTTATAAACATCTCCAATAAACGGTCAAAGATTTTCTGATCAGTTGCTAATTTATTGGGAATGACATGAATGAATGTTTGTCCTGGTTTTAACAATGAAAAACTGGAACACAGTTTGAATGTGCCACTATAGTACCGTACGTACGTATGTTGGTATTTACTACACTACACAGACACCCGTTGAAAGATACAGCCAGATCAATTTTGATCACACTTGATGATTTGATACGCTTATTACGTCTAATGGCTTTTGTCGTGACTCACCTTTAAACTCTGTAATAGTCGGTGACTTTGTTCATAAACGGCTACGATAAAAAAGTCACAGTAAACAATTTCTATCTCTTCTCTCTATAAAACATTACTCTACTTTTAGTGAATTTTTATGTAAATTTTGCTAAAAGCAATTCGATTCGTCATCTCGACCAATTTACACTTTTCATCTTCGTTCAGACAACTAAGGTTGCAACTGCAGCCCAAAATAACTTTCTGTTACTGAATATTCAAATGAGTTGACAAACATTGACATTACTATGAAAGGTAAGATTTGTAGAACCTTGTCATGAAAGACACGAAGAGAATTTGTTGGTAACACTCTTATTTTGATCGCTGAGCTTATATAGCACGTTTCTTATTTCACCGTTGTAGTGAAATTGCAAACACGGCAGCTTGTAGAGCAAAATGGCGCATGTTCCACATTCTTACATTCACAATGATGCCTCACCCTGGTTGCAAAAAAATCTCCCCGACATACAAACTCCAGATCATATTCTTCAAAGAGCCCAGTTTCAATCGACGATTCTTTCTAGATCAGTGTTCAAGATTGGGGTTCGAGATTTATAAGTTTTTGAGACACTTTGGTGATTGTGATAAACGTTTGGATGGTTCTTAATTACAAATAAAAATGAAATCGATTAAATTTCTAATTTGGATTTTAGCTTCAAACGAGCTTTATTTTACAATTATGGCGTCATCAGTGTTTCGTCCCAGTCAGAGTACCAAAACGAAAAGAGCTAACAGTTTCTGGATTCCCACAAATGCAAATGGATTTCATTATCCACTAAGAAATAGAGACAGTGATTATTACGACAACTATTATTATTCCACATACCATCGCACAACCGAATCTGAAGATAATGACGGTGCATCACAGATTACCTTATTTGTCTAATAATAACAAATTATCTCAGGTCATTTCTTAAATTGCAACAGTTTAATTTTTGTGAACCAGATTTACCATCAATTACAACTTCCGACTCCCTTTCGTCATCCGCTCTCCCGTCATCGGAATCTCTTTCATCCTCAATGTTACCTTCCATCACAACATCGTTGTCTTCTTCCTCAACTGCTCCATCATCCTCATCTTCCTCATCGTCTTCATCAACCTCCTCCACTTCGTCAACGACCGAGTCAACAGATGACCCGAAGCAACTCAAAGTGCCCCAAATTAACTTTTACAGTTCGACACCAAACTCATTTGGTTTAATTGGACAAGGAATCCTTTTTCTGCGTGAAGTGAGTGCTGCGGTAGGGACGCCTCTTCCTATGTGGATCGGATGTCCAATTTTGGTATTTATTGGTGTTGGATTGATGTTCCTGCCGGATTTGACGACACTCGGATTACCACTATTTTACCCGAGTGGTGCACCAGGAGACCCACTTGCAATGTTTCCACCATTTTTGGATTTTTCCTTTTTTACAGAAAATAAATTTATACAAGAAAATATTGCGAAGCTGTTGGGAACAAATTCTCCTGCTAAAGAAACGAAGCGAAGGCAATGGGGAAAGTTGAGAAGGGGAAGAAAGTAATTAATTAAAGAGGCTTTCATAATTATTTTACAATCTCTACTAAACTATTAACCAATTAACATTTTCTCGAATACAATACTCCAATTTCGTTATGTTAGTAAAGTAGTCCTTTAGTCATTATACGAGTGAAAGTATTTAGCGGGCATCTGTACCACACATGTGTTTATACTCGACCTGCTATCGTTCTCAATTTTGTACTGACACAATTCTATCGTTGAATTCAATAAAAATTTAAAATAAATAAGAAATGCAATTCAACTTAATATTCACAATCATTTCAAATTCAGTGCTTTTGACTATTACAGATAATGCATTATTTTAGATAGAGAAACGTTTACAGGTTCACTAAAAAGTAGATTTAAAAAAACTCCAATAATCTCAAGAATGTACATCAAGGCGTGAATCGGTTAAATAATTTTGCATTTAATACAGGAGTAAAAATTTTATAGTATGAATTGAACAAAAATCAGCATTTACATGCATTTTTTCATTACATCCTTTTTGTATCATTATTAGTTGCTCATTTTGAAAAGATTAAGATGCTCATTGTAAACGTTTATGAAGATATATTGACAAAATAATGCATCTTCATTACTTAACATTAACATAAAACGCAAACATTCATCACACTCTTGCCAAGTGCCTTTGTGAAACAAGTGTAAACGAATAAAAGGTATGCATGTCCGTATTCATTCTGTCTCGCTGAAATAAATGAGCCGTCCTTATAATCCATATCACACGTAGCCGGGTACACATCACATCATAATTGTATTATTACTCAACAAGTAAACTAAGGGACGTTCTTGATCTTTTCTCAGTTTCACAGTTTTTGCAACAGCGACAAAGATGTTTGGAAGTGGTCGAACCAGTCCGATGAGTATTTCAAAACTTCATTTCGGCGTATGCAGAGGTATTTTACTTATGCTTACATATTGCAAGTGGAAATATATGCCACGGGGAATCGGTCACAGTCGTTCACAGTCACATAACATGGCTCACAAAAGAGAATTCGTCAATTCGATTTTCAAGTCCGTTGGACCTCGCGCAAGAAAGGAGAGTAAAAATGAGAACACAGAAAATCAAAGTCGTTCCTTTTCTTTACTTTTCTTTCATTACAAATTTGTCATGCCCTAAACAGGCTCGGTTTCATCATCACTTCTTTCTCGTGTGGCCCTGGTTGCTTGCTAATGTTATTTGGAAAAATATGAAGGTTGATTTAATTTTTCGTGTCGTCTGGTTTGCCAACAAGTGAATGACGAACTGCGGTTGAAAAGGGTATTTTGCAATGGTCCCTATCTGAAACAGCTTCATATTTTTCATATTATTGACCAGTAAATCCAACACCTTTAATATCTAGGTATTGATGCACAACACAACATCAACTTAAGCACCATTAAAGCACTGTGCGCAATTCTGGTCGGCTACTACTTTCCTCGTCTCATGCGGTTTGTACAGTTATTTGCAAGCAAAATACCTGTTTTTCTTCTGCATTTTGGAAATGAGACAGGCATATGGATGAGATGATGACTGAGATGGTAATGATAATGAAGACATGCCTAACTCTACTTCTCTAATGCAAGCTTACATTTTCTCTCTTTCTATCAGATTCAAAAGTATATTACCAGGTAATGTAAAGTACGCACAAATTCATAGTCTTTCTCTCTACTATTAAGTGACCCAAAGTCAAAGTGAAGTCAAGTGAAAGACAAGATGTAGTGATGCAGCAGCAGTAGGACTCGGTCTAGGACTTACATAAATGTGGAGACATGCAGGACCTACTTCTTGAATCCTACTACTGAATTGATAATAACTAAATGCATTGGGCAGGAATTGCAATGTATCGTATAATCAGGACCAGACCAGGAGGGCAGTGGTATCAAGGATCAGGATGGGCTTCATTGCAACAAAGGATTATGTGGATCATCATCATCATCGCCCTCACAAATAATAAATAAATAATAAAAAAGAAAATGCACATTCATGAAAACTGGCCCAAACAAGGCTGCATAGATGTAGTAATAATCATATTGGTTGATCAAGAAAGTCCTGGCAATGAATGGATGCCTGAAGAAAAAACAATGCTAAGTATCGTACTTAGGCAGTACTAAACCTGCAGAATTTTCCTTAATGTATGAAAGATGTACTTTGCGAAGCAGCAAGTGTCTTCATGTCGCACTTATAGAGCTAAATACCGGCGATATGGGATTTATCCACTTTTCTTTTAAAAAAACGTTACCTTCAACTGTTTGACTTTTCACCTCAATATTCGAATACACATAAGTACAAGCCATGCAAAGATGTCTGCGTAATAACAATATTAGTAATACCTGTTGCAAATACGTACATGTAAATCAAGTGCAAAGCGTCTTTGTTTGCTTCCATGTAATGTAATATTGAAAAATGTGAGCAATTTTTAACATGCTTCCCTCACGCAATCTTAATTTACCACGAAAGATACTCACTTCATTTTAGATTTGAAACACTTCACTAAACTCACTTGTTGAGTAAGATGAGCACTTACTTGTCTAGCTGGGACAAAAAGCTGAGAGGAAAATTTCTACGGAGGGGATAAGCTGAGGACCGAAGTGCACGTTTAATTTAACATCATTAGTACTTCATTGTGTGCCATAAAAAATCAGAATAAGAAATCCGGGTATCCACATACATAACCGAATCGGAAGAGTGAATCTTTGTGGAGAAAAGAAAAGTGTACCGGAAGTGCTCATGAAAAGCAAAAGTGTTGATGAGCCCTCTTAAGCATTTAATTCCACTTCAGTTTCCTTTTTCACACTAGAATAAATTTATTTTGTCTGTTTGTGGAAAGACAAGCTCTATGTGAATCGAAATTAAGAGTTAATAAATTAAAATAATCCGATTAAGTATTTTGTGCTAAGTGGATTAATTTTCTTTTCTGAACATCAACAAGAATAATGGATTATTAAGGGAGAGCCAACGTCTGGGAAACACGAAACAAAATAATTACTATCGTAAATAGTAATCGCCCAATCTGGTGCTCGATTTCGAGCTGGATAATATTCATATAATGAATTGTGTGTGTAGAGTGAAATAATCGTGTTAAAAACGTGCTCAAGTGCTTATCTCTCGGTAAAAAATATTACGCTTTGGTCTCCAAAATGATGGCAGTGGTGAAGTGGAAGGTATGTTTTTGTATTACAAATTTTCATTTCTACCACATCATTTTTCCATAATTTATACCGTCGAAATATAAAGTGGCTAGGTCAATTAAAATTTTTTAGAATATAAAATTTTATGAAATACGTCAAATACGTGCATAACTCCAGTTTCCATTTAATCATTGTGAGACTCGAAATTGTGTCCATTTGATTATCACTTCACCATCAGTCACTGCTATTGAATCTTCCATTTTCGTTTGGTACTAAAACTGGGACATTGAGTATTTGGTCGCTAAAGTTCAACTAATTATTATGACCAGAAGAACTAAACGACAAAGTTAAACAATAATCATAAACACATCATTGTCTTGTCATCGCTGTCTAATGGTTCATCAGTCAGTAGTAATCATGACTTTGCATTAACAGTTTTATTATAACTAGCGATTTGTGCATACATTCACTATACTTTACCATTTTATTACCTTGATTTATTGAAAGAGGTAAATGCAAATGCATAATCAAATTAAAATCCCTTTTTAACCCGGTCGCAATTGTTGACGCCTTTCTTTGTATTAAGTCTCAAAAAAGCGCTGATCATAGTAATACAAATTTGCATCTTTGCAGAAAGGTACCAAGAAGTGACCATGAGCTTATTTCTCTCTCGAAAAAGCGCGACTGAAATTAAATGGCGTAATGAGATGAGATGATTTGCATTTGCATTAACAGATAGATAGTCTGTTATCAGAACCGAGATGAGATTTTTAGGATTAAAATAAAACCTGTCATGTAACTTCAACTTCAACTATTGAGCTTTAATTTTTCTGCAACTCATATGCATAATAATATTATTACGCATAATATGCATTAGTTTTGCCCTTTACCTGCCTTTAACTTAACGGCAATTTTGTCTTTCGCTTAAAATAAACGTTTCTTTGCACGTTAGTCAACTGCAAATTATGAACAAAATGAGTTATTTTTTGTTGCGTATTCTTTGTCATTAACTGGGAAATAATGAGATCAATTTTCAAAACCAAAATGCTGTCAGTGTCAATGCCAATAAGACGGTTCCTCAGGAAAAGTAATTTTTTGCCACAAAAATTACACCAGACATTTAGATTGGTTGTAATGAAAGAAAAATGAGATTTTTAGGAGGCGACCTACAGCCCTAGAAGAGCATACGATTTTTTCAGTTTGCATAAGAAAAGAAGAGCAATTTGAAGCTGGTAATTGTGTTGGACAGTGGCGAAAAGCAAAAAATGTGGTTTTGCTTTTCATCGTGTTGCTCAAAGAAAATCATCTCACCTTGTACACTGTTACCCACTCACTCACTCATTCGTGTATTTGAAACGGTAAAATAGTAGCAATTTAACTTGCAAATAAACGATTTCAGGCTTTTTCTTCGAGAGATGATGAGATGAAATGACCAGATGAATACTTGACTGCTTGACTTCCCGTTGAAAAAATGAAGCACGACTCTAATTTAATTTCCTTTTCTCTGACATAGATATTCCTTTAAAATTATTGCCATAATCTTTTTTGTGGTCAAATTTATACAATTAATTTTTTTCACGTATTTTAACAAAATATTTAAATAAAAAAGGAATTCAAAATTCATTGAATGTAGATCAATGGCAAATCATCAAGCAGTGATGAAAATTTATGTGTTTATGTCCCGCCGCCTTCGTACGCCAAAATCATCAACAAATTCGAAAGCGAATCTCGCAAATATTTTCATGGGGGAAAGGTTAGATATCAGGGCATATCAATAAAGTGGCCAAACAAGCCTTTTAATATTTATTAAAACGTGCGGGGAGTTTAACAATTCTTTAATTTCAGCGATGAAACATTGACTTCATATTCAAATAATTTTTCACAGTAAAAATCTCATTAATAACTGTTTAATTTGGAACGAGAAGGAAAAGTTGCGTTGTGTGTTGTGTCGTTGTGTGTCAAGAATATCTATTAAGGTGCCCATCTAACACCAAGAAATGAGCAAACACCGTGATGTGGTGACCCAAAGAAAATTGAAAAATTGATTTAAATCAAATGAAATATGTCTTTTGTCTTTTTAAATATTCAAGTTGCAACTTTGAAAACATCATTTTAATTTTAACTGTCTCATTGTTAAACGTGTGTTTTTACGCTGAAACTCTTTCTCAGTTGTCAGTGAGTCAGTCAGTAGCCACAAACTCGCATCTTACTCATAGATCAATTAAATGTTGAAGACGCCAGAAGCACAATCGAGCAAGAGTCAACCTCGTTTACTTTCCTCACACCACCACCACATTACGGCTTGGCTTGAATGAAAACCTGAAATCCGAAAAAACACACTCATGCTGATGATGGCAATGAATTGATAAATTGGTTGTGAAAATTTTGTTGGGATAATTCGCCAATTTTGCAAACCTCTCACGTTCACTTACACTACATTTTCAACAATGTGAAACGAAGGAGAGCGAATTGGTATTATTTTGAAAATAGACAATAAATTTTAAAGTTTAACTCACAACAAAGAAAATTCGCAATTTTTTTATTATTTTTAATGTTCGTGCACTCTTTATCTATCTGGCAGCTAAACTCTTTGTTGTTGTGATGCTTGGTGATATCATTTGTCATTTCGGGTGTGGTTGGGCTGGTCAATAACTCAAATTTCCCTGCAGGCGTTGATTAAAGCACGTATAATAAAAAATAAAGCATCTTTTCAGCTTCTGTGATGGCTTACAATTTTTAAAAATCTCCGTTTCAATCCAAAATTGAAAATCGAAATTTTGTGATTAAAATAATGGGCGGAGGAAAACAAGACGCGAAACGTGAGATTTTAAGCGAAATTACAAAGGCTAAAAGCTAAAGCACTTGTCATTTAACCGTCATGGCCCATAACGCTTAAGTTTTAATGGAAGACTCAATGAAAAAGAAAAGTATTTTCATTTTACACAAATTTTCATTTCATTTCACTTTCGGAAGCCTTTTGGGCTATAACTGAACTGAGTGTAATTTTCGAAAAACTGGCACGCAATTGTATTTACCTTAAAATAAAACATGTAACATGACATGACCATGAACTAATGAACTTGAGAGGATATAGGAAAAGTGGAGAGCATGACTTATGACTAAAATACGACAATATCAGGATTTGTAGCGATGTTCATTCATGATGGTGCTAAATGAATACAAATTTTGTGCTACGTGCACCCATCATTTATGTAGTTGGCACTAACTGAAGTCTTTCATCTTCATCTCATGCTAAATCACAATCAAATGTTTAATCCATCCGCCTTCTCCATTAGAAAACCACATTGCATCCTGTTTTTAGCCCTTTCCGCTCTTATGTTTATTTTATGTTTATGTTTATTTTCCGCGAGAATCATTCTCTAGGTGCAAAAATTGCCCATTTCAATTTTAAAGACCAACGGCCCTTCAAACGAAACATGATATACGTTTCAGAAGAGGCATGGTCAAAAGTTGTTTTAATGGTTTCACAAAACTGAAGAAAGTGACTTTGACAATATCAAAAGAAAGCTACATAGTTGAAAAATATAGAAAATTTTCCGCAAAGCATGTCATCAACCAATCTGAACACGTGTAACCATTACCAGATAAGGGGCTGTCCGAGCTTAACCAATAAATCCCAGCGTTTCGTGAAATATCTCAACTCGAATTGCTTAAATGATCAAATGATAACAAGAAAAAATAGCTGCTTGAAGTTGAAATCAATCAGAGAAAATGAAAGACTAATCATTAACGTTAAAATTAATGTTTGTCTTCACGAACCTAACATTGATCGACATTAACATGATGTTTTTGGTATTTGGATTTTCTTCGGCTAAAATTAAATTACATGCACACTTTTATAATTTACTTCAAACTTAGAAACTTTAGAGGCTTGATTTTGGCACTAGTCACAGAGAGGCTGATTTATTCCATAAAATGAAGGCGACTTTGGCTGTGAGGAAAGTACCAGAACCAACAATGCTCAGAGTCATGTATCTACTTTTATTCTTGTGCAGACAAACAAGATTTTTGGTGTATTTATAATAACAATAAGAATATTAAGTACCTGGTATATAATCATAGTCATAGCATACGAACCGACATTTTAATTGCAGGAATCCAATAACTTTAACATAGCAGTTTTAGTGGTAAACAGGAAGGATCACGTTCTCTAGGTAGTTAACAAATTGTACTTCATCATCAGATCAACTCTTAATTAGAAAGCAACCAAAGGGGAAAGTTCGACGCAGGAGGTCACGCAAGTCTTTAGTCTCATAAACCTAGCAGGCCCATGCAAAATGAAAATAAATAACCACTAAATAGTGACTAATTCATAATGACCAAGGAATCCTTGTGATGTCTAATTAAATATATTCCACATTAATAATACATCTTTAGCATTTTGAATTTTGACCACACGAGTGGTAATTTGACCATGCTAACATTTTACTGTAAAATAAAATGACATTTTCATTATCATTCGCCGCAAACAAAATAGATAACAAAAATCATTGCATTTTCACAATTTCTGACCTGAAACCTAAAGCATTCCTTAAATTTTTGATCACTTCCACAGCGGCTTTCACTTTATCGAAAGTAACGATAAACACTCCCGCATGGAATCTATCAGCTCAAGCCACAACAGTTTAAATCGATTAGCACAATAAAATTTTGTGTTTTTACTAATGTCATTAATGAAGCATCTATGAAATATAAACCGCAAAAGATTGATTTCTGAATTAAACTCTTTAACCCCGATGAAGGAGAAAATAACCACACAGTAAGAAAAAAACGCGGTAATAATAATAAGATTTGCATTTTTAGGGAAAGACTGCTGACCTACAAATCCGAAACACTTTTACAAACCATAGGTGTTTCCGCAGAAATGTGTACCAGAAGACGTAACGTAGCACACATACATAAATAAGCAATCTTTCACTTCCCTCGTTAAATAAAAGATGAGATCATCAACCTTTTTCTCGGATTCTGCATAGCCTGCCAGTAATAAGAATGCATATCGAATTGAATTAAAGTTTGGAATTTTTCTTGAATCATCAACAAGTCATCAGTAAATTTTAGTGTAGTCTAGTAAGTTTACAATGGTGCGCACGCATAGTAAACTCATACCTAGTTATTATAGTGCCATCATCAGCCCGGCCACTTCACATTTATTAGGTAACCGCAGCAGAAAAAGGTGTTGCAGTGGTAAAGTTCATGCGACACAGGTAATGTAAGATGAAGTAAAAAAACGAAACAATCTTAACAAATTTACATTTTGCATACATTAGACAGGTTTTAAGAAGGGACTTCTCTCGCTAAAGTGAACTTCTTGCATTTCATTTGTCAGCATAATATAAAATAATAACAATAAAGATAAAAGAATTTAAAAAATATGATCAGGTAGACTGAATTGAAGACGTAAGAAAAGTAACTCATTCATTCATTCGCTTACTCAAGATACGAGAAAGGGGGTATTATTAAATGACGTACCCAGATAAACCCACGAACGAACGAAAAGCAGGGGGAAATGAAGAAACAAGAAACCTGTTTCGTTTTTTCAAGTCCACATAAGGGCTTGATTTTGGACTAGGACTGTCGTTTTAGACTTTGTATGATGCACTTTGCCCAATTGCAGGCGTATATCGGGTGTAACCAGCACCGCCATTAGCATTACCACCATGTTATACTAGTACCTTGACTAAAATCCGCGTATTTTTTTATCACAAAACAGCATCATCATGAAACACTGCACACATCCACTGCTGCCCCAATGTCCCACTTTTTCGATTTTTTTTCAGTAAAAACAAAGTTTCTTGTTTTTCACCAATAATTATTATAAATTGCACGTAAATCTAGTATGTATACAATTTTTTTAAACCCATCCATTTTCATTGACCGCACTTACTCTTTTTCTGTATTCCTACAAAGACTTGATCTTCTGGCCCACTGGCTGTTTGCTTCAGTCTTTAGAATCATTTGTCTTTCTTTTTCTCCTTTTTATTATTGTCGAGTGGAATGAGGTGATGTTTGTCTTGTTTGATCCGTGATTTCGTTCGTTTCATGATCTGTATAAGTATCGGGTGCGCTACTTTTCCCTTGATGGTTATGTTATTTTATGGTCGCAATTTGCTACGAAATCGACTTCACTGCCACTTGCCACTGGTTACATTTTTATGTTTTTTTTTGCCGTGGTCCTGGTTTAGTTTACTTGTTTCTTCCTTTCCGTAACCTGCATTACATTCAACAGTGAAACCTGACACGAAAATGAAAACGAAACTTGTGAATGTGAATAACGGAGGATTGTCATTTTGATAATGTTGATAATGAGATGATGATGATGATAATGACATGATAACCCTGATGGTTTCCATTTCTTTGCTTTTCCCTTTTTTCTTAGGAGCCGTTGTTCACATCAATTCCAGTAGTCAGTCTAGTTCTAGTAGCATTTATACTTCTCCCATCCTCTTCAAATAGTCAATGGATAACCTACCGGAGGAATGGGCGCCACTCAAACCTGTGGCATCCAAACATGCCAGCTTTACCCAGAACACTTCGTCACAGTATTGGCAGTTCGAGTAGACGAGACACCGGAAATCGACAGATTGACCACAGATCTTCCTCAAGCCACAGCAATTTTTACACCATCAACTCTGCCAAAGACTTGCAGGCAACGGATAGCCGAGCTCTTCATCACTATCATCATGCATCACCGCAGCAGCATCATCAGCAGCAGCAACAACAACAGCAACCTAGGTATTCCACTGCGGACTTTGGAAGCAGAGGCACTTCGTCATCCACCTCTGGAAAGAATGTGAGAATCAGTGACATTCCAGTCAGGACTTCACATTCTAGTCCACAGCAGCAGCAGCTGCAGCAACAACAGCAACAAAGAAGCTTGTACCATTCTCAGGGTCAGCGAGATGGCCATGTTCCAGCAAACATTCTGAATCAACGTCATCTACCCATGAATGCGCAACATGCCAAAAATAAAGTGAATCACCAACAACAATCGACTTCTTCCGGGAAATATGGCGGCAGCGTTCATAATAGTCATCAACGACCCCCTGCTGGAATGTATGACTCGACCAGAAGACCAGTGTCACAACAGGCAGGTCAGTTGGTGGATTCCTGGCCAAATTCCAATACTCATCATCACTTAGCCCCGGTCCATCCCAATGTGGCCGCCGCTGGAAAGCAGGTGAATAAAAACGCTTTCACCAATATGAAACCGGAGCAATGGGGAAATAATATTTTAGTTTCAAACAAGCCTATTGAGATTAAAGCGAAACAAAAAACGGCAGGGGGATATCAACGGAATGATAATCACCATCATGACAAACAGGCAAGCGATAGACAACTCGTTTTACCGAGTGGATACCCAGTGAAAGATAAAGCTGCTGTGGCCAGCACAATTAACACACTAACAAAATTATCACCCAAGAAGCCAATTTTCGTTTTCATGAGAAAGGAGGGAATTAACGCGGTGAAAGCAGGAGCCGATGCCGGTGATGTAATTAAAAAATTAGCTGGAACCAGCAAATTGCCATTCTACAATGGCACCAATGCACTCCCATCTCACAGCATACCCACGGTTTTCCTTGCTCCCGAAGATATGTCACCTCCTTCCGGCTACGGTAAAATACCAATACCCAATTTGAAACCAAAGAATTCGGCGAAGCCGTCCTATTCAAAAATTTTGATGCCTGGAGGAACTCACATGAAAGGAACACTGATCACGACCACAACTACAACGACTCCGGCACCCACATTTTCAACTACCACCACAGCTCCTATACTCCTTGGAAGTCCAAGTTCATCATATGGCATTGGGGTAACACCAACCGGAAGCAATCCGTTCCTTTCACAAAACAATAGCCTGAGCAGTTTAAGCATTGAGCAGAAGCTTCAATTACTTCAACTCTTGAAGAGCCAACCAAACAATCCATTGGCTGATCAAGCTGCATTGGCAATTTTGGCGTCGAGCGATCACCCTGCTTCGGCAGCACCTTCGCCTGTGCCCTCACCATCGGCCCCGGTTCCATCTGTTAGTGCTCCACAAACTGCACCCGGAGTGGGTCCAATTATTCAAGGTCAAGCTGTGCCAGCAGGGCAATTGGCTCAGCAGTTATTACAACAAGGAGTGTTGCCGCCTGGAACTATTCTAGAAGGCATACCTGGTGGTCAGCAGCAATTGCCACCTATGCCAGGTGTCGTTTCTAGCACCACACTTCCTCCTTTCCCAGGAGCACCATCATTCATTAGTCCAAGTCCCTCTGGCCAACCTGCTCCTGCAGGATCTGAAAATGATATTCATAAATTGATTGGAACAATTGTGGAGAGTGCCGTGTCCAACACAGTTTCAACCATGTTGCAGCATCAAAACGTATTCCAACCGGGAGGTCAACCTCAACTAATTGGCGTTGGTCCACCACTCCACGCCGCTAACCTACCTGGAGCTCCTTCTAGACCACCGCATCCGTCTCATTTCGGACGAGGACCACCTCTGCCACCTAGACCACCTCAACCAAGACACCCATTCGGATATCCTCAAAGACCACCTTTCCAACCACAGCCTACTGCTGGACGATTCCCACCTCAACCAAGCGCAGGTCCTCCTCCAATGGCGAATCCTTCGGCAGCTCCACCTCAGCAGCATTTACCACCAGGTCAATCGCAGCAATACTTACCACCGGGTCCACCTCAGCAACTGCCACCCAATCCATCGGCTACTCCTCCACAACAACGTTTCCCTGCCCCGTCCGGACCTCCACCCCAATTCGCACCTCAGCAGTATCCACCCAATCCATCTGCCATTCCTCCGCAACAACGATTTCCAGCACCGTCGGGACCTCCACCTCAATTTGCACCTCAACAGTATCCTCCTGCAAACCACCAGCAGCAGTTCCAACCGAATCCATCTTCTATTCCTCCACAACAACGATTCCCAGCACAGTCAGGACCTCCACCCCAATTCGCACCTCAGCAGCACCAACAACAGCAACAGCAACAAGCCTCTTTTGTGCACCAAGTTCAAGTACAACATCCAATCGTGCCACAATTCCAGCCACCGTCAGGTTACTCGTCTACCTTGCAACCTAACGGACCAACAACTCCAGCGCCTCCACTTTTCTTTAATCCAAGCTCAACTCCAAACCCACTTCAGTTTGCACCACAACCTCATCCCAATGCAATTAGACAACCACCAAATCGCAAATCACCAGGCGTCACCATGTACGAAAGACCTTTTGCTAATAAACCCAGAAATCCATTGCATAATGCACTCCAATTTTTCGGAATCTCTAGTCCTCGCCCAGACGCAGCCAACCAGTCACCATCTCCAAGTCCCACACCAGGTAATATTGTAAGCTCCACACCTTATCCACGTCTACCTCACGCACCATCGCCTACTCCATTCAGAGGACCTCCACCATTCCCTTCATCCACTCCTCATCCACATCCACATCCACAATTTCAACAAGCACAGTTTCACCCTCAGCAACAATCTCAGCATCCACAAGCACAGCATCAGCAAGGGCCAGCTCCACCTCAAGGATCACAACCTCAATTTGGCCAACAAAGCGACGGTAAACCAAAGAAGCCGACTTTGATTGTCCAAACTCCAAACGGACCTGCTGGTAAGAAGAACACCTATGTAATCACAGGAGGAGGAAATGAACTTCCGGAACTGAACAAAATCATGAAAGTATTGAACGAGCTTCATGTTGATTCTAATAACTCACCAGCACCGACGTCACCATCGCCATCCCCTTCATCAACAACTCCACATCCACCAATCTACTCGTCAAATCCATCTCCATCACCAACTCAATTCACCCCTACCAGAGGACCGTCTCCAACTCCATTTGCTTCAACAAGGGGACCATCGGGCTTCGCTCATATTCCAAACGTTATGATCAAGAATGCAAATGTGGGACTTAGTCCGACACCTCTTGTCTCTTCCACCGCATCACCTTATCAATTTGTCTCGTCTACAACTCCATTTGGGGCCAGCCCGACCACTCCACGACCAGCCATCATGTCCTCCACTTCCCTTCCAATTTCCAACTCTTCTCCGGTTATGCAGATCATACAACAGATCCAGCACCAAATTCCCGGAGCTCATGTGAGTCCATCCGAGCAAACGGCTGCAGTATTTAAGCATCACCAACAGAATCATGTTCGACCAACAATTATGACGCCACGACCCCATCATGTGTCACCCACGCCGTCACCAGTTTCACCAATCATGTTTTCGTCTCCACGACCTCCAATTTCTCCATCTCCTGGTCCTATTGTTTTCTCTTCTCCGAGACCACCGATGTCGCCAACACCTACCCCTGGTCCCGGACAAGTTGTTATTTCCTCCACCGGCTTCCCGAGGGTTATCAATGTGAACCCTTCTGCATCCGCCACGCCACAGTCCATTCACCAAGCCGTTGTTGAAGCAATCATGAAGCAGCAGGCAGCAGAAGCTGGAGGCAGTCCCGGACAAATTGTTATCACTGGAGGTCCTGGTGCTTCTCCAAATGGATTTCCACAACAAGTCGAGGTGTTTCCAGCAAACGGAGCCATTTCAGGTATGGGAGGTGGCCCATCCGGGAAACCGTTCGTTGTAGAAATACCACCTCAGCATCCCCCACCAGCTCAAGAAAATTCCAACGAACAGGAGCGTCAACAACATCCTAACGCTGAAATTCCAGATTTAGGAATTCCTCTGAATGATCCTAGGATTCACATTCAGAGAGGTTCCTTGGAAGCTCATGAAACTTTCACAGAAAAATCCAAGTCGCAATCTATCTCATCCGTCTCCATGTCCAGTTCAGTGGAGCATTCTTCCGAAGGTCGGCGACCGATGTACAGTCGAGAACGATTTAACGAAAAGACGCACCATCACAGCAAAGAAGTTGTAGAGGATTACCCGGAGAAAGCAAGACGTCCATCTTACAGCAGTAACAAACACGTGGAGCAATATGACGAGGATTACCTCCTGAACCCGAACAGAAGAATGTACTCAGGTGAAAACAGCAAACAAGAAGTTCCATCCGAGGAATCGGGAATGCGAAAGTCATCCGAGGGAACAACGAAGAAATTGAGTGACGCACAGAAACTTATCGAAAAAATTGTCACCGAAGAGAAAATCGTTTGGAAACAGGGTCCAGGTGGCCGAGGTGAGCTCATTCCTGCAAAGGTTCGCACCGAAGAGAGGATCTTGATCAGACCCAACAGCAAGGAAGGTGTGGACAGCGCGTTCTCTCAAAGGAGAACCCCGTTGTCCTCAACAGAGCATTTCATTAATTTGGCGAAGCGACCCAACGCCAGTTTGGAACCCGCCTCATCTTCTTCATCACAGCAAGCAACAGTTTCCAAAGAGTCCTCAGCAGTATCTGGTGGAGACGCCGCCGCAAACTTTGCTGGAATCCTCAGATCCAAAATGAAATACGACCGATTAGTCGAGAAGTTGTACCCTTCCAAGCAACTCGTCAGTCCTTTTACCATTTCAAACCATTCTGCCAATTTCCAATATCCGAGCAGATTCAGCTCTGGTGAAATTATGCCAACCATGGCCCCTTCAATAGTTACAACACCACAAGAGCAAATCCTGATATCTTCAATGGGGCCCACCTTGCCTAGTCTGTTAGGCAGCAGCTTGAGCGGACTACTTTCATCCATTTCACCAACCACTGACCCAGGAAGATTTAAAATCCGCCCCGGAGACATTTCTCATATTCAACCAGAGCAGATCCTTGCAACAGGGATGAGCCCCAGTGGACATCCTGTTTACACTCCCAGCAGCCCAGCGTCCCCAACAACCACAACCACTGACACCCGTTATGCTAGTTCTAGTTCGTCATCTGCACTTCCCTCTCCATCCACCTCTCAACTACCGTCATCAACACTCTCATTTTCCTCAATGGCACCAGGAAGTGTGGATCAACGCCTTATCTTCATTCCCCAAGGCACAGCAGCCACAACTCCGACCAAATCCAACAAGCCTCAAATTCTAATTACAACCATGGATGAACTTCCAGAGCTGATGGCGCAACTGAGTGGAACAAATCCAGAAATTCGAATGGTTCCAGATAAGGCAACGCTCGAAGCTGAATTGGCCAAGGTTGCCGCATCATCAACGATTGAGGCTTCCACGACGAAACCGACAAGTCCCAGCACGACAACTTCACCACCAACCAAGGCATCGAATCCTCCTCTACCCTCCTCTCTCTTCAGTTCAACGCCCTCGAATCAAAATGGAATTCGAAGAATGGATGGGCCTGATAAGGCTTTCACCTGGAGACCAGCTATAAACTCAACAGCGGCGTCATCGCCAGTCGCCCCGATTTTTGATACTTCCAGGCGACTGGTTTCAGGTCTCGGTGCTGGCATGCTTCACGCCATGTCGGCAGGTTTTGGTAATATTGGAAGCGGAGTTCTTAACAAATTTAATTGGTTAGGACCCTCCGCCTTGCCACCTCAACACCAAGCCCAGTTGCCTCCACAAGGACCAACTCAAATGCTTTATGCAATGCAAAACGGAGTTCCAGTTCCTCTCAACATTCCCCAACAACAGACGAAATTGCCAATCGTTGGACCCTACCAACAAGTTTTGCTCCAACAAAGAGTAAATGGCATGAACAAGGACGCCACTTTGGGATATTATGGTTAGAATATTCATTTTTATTTTAACTTTCATTGAGTAACCTTCGTTTTTAGATAAGCGTTTCTAAAAATCTGTAGATACGAAGATGATCGATCCAGTTTAACTTAATACAAAGTCCGCAAACAAATTCGGGACGTATAACGTAAACTAGTGAGAAGAGCGTGCAAAACTATCAATTCGTCGTATATAATCCTGATTGCACTTTACAACGTCAACCAAATCTACTTCCGCGTTCCAATAGCCAGGTTTGGGAAGGGGAGACCTTTCGTTCTCGTTTGTGATGATAAACTTGGTGTTGGATCTTCCTAATCTTATGGCATTGTTGAACTCATCCTGCGGGATGTAATTAATTGCAGCCGCACTTTCAAAACGAATGTTAATGAAGGTCGGTTGTCCCTTCCCTGGACGACTTGCCTTCCGTACTAATCCAACGATCTATAACAAAACGAATAGATGAGTTAAAACTTATTTTGCGAACTAGAAAACATTACAGAAATAATTATAAATTACCTGAATGTAAGCTTCTAATCGCTCCTGAAGGACGCAATTATCTTGCATTCCCACAAATTCATACAATTTAAGCTGGAATACTTGATAACCTTTAGCCATATACTGTGCAACGACACTTTTGCTTCCATTTTTAAAATGGTGAGGTTGGGCTGCAGGTATGAAGCTTTTCCCAACATAAATTCTCTTGCTTGCTCGAACCCTTCTTTTTCCAAAAAACTTTCTAACGTCTCCAGAACTAATTTCGCGTCGGTCGTGAGGTCTTATTAGTAAAAGAAGGTATACGTAATGACCACGAAAAGTGAGTGCTTCTCTTTGCATCCTAGCAAATGAAACAAATCGTTGTATCCAGGCGTCATCTATAGCTGCGGCAACATCACGTTTGAATGCTATCTCGTCAAATGGTGACCATCCTAAAACCCTCTCATGCATGGGTTTTGGTTCCAAATTGTATGGATCTGTTGACGCTTTGAAGGGGGTTTGTTTGAAATTACTTGATCGAACAGGGATATGGTATTTCGAGATAGGAAGATGACAATTAAGTTTTTCACATAATAAGTTGCATTCCGCCTCTAAAGCTTGGCGAGCAACATCTCGAACTTCGTCTTGACTCATGTGCACAATATATCGGGCCATTCCAGAAAAAGAATTAACGCAAGTAAAATGAACATTTGCTTGCTGAGTTAGAAGACAACGGACATGATGAAAGATCTGTAACAATGCAATTAATTTAAATTTATTTATTTATTAATGTCCATTAATTTAAACAGTCGAAGCAGACACAACAAAGCTTACCCATAGCGAGGCTGCATATTTGTACCTAGAGAAGTATACTTCGCCTTCTTTTTCATACCCACCAAGAAGGTAATTGTAAATGACATAATGTTCACTGTCACTGTTACAAAATAATGATTTTTGCAGTGAAAATAAGGCTGGGTTAGCTTGATTCTGGGCTAGGAATTCTACGATGGTTTGAGGTTGGTTGTTAATTGTTGGAATCAAAATAAGCAATGGCTGTATTGAATGTTGCTTCCTGAAAACTAACGCCTTCAACCGATCATATACATTGGCGTCTGCGTTCATCAAGGGCTCATCCCCAACGTATTCGTTTCCTCCATCAACCACTAATCCGCGCAGGGGATGTCGTTCGTTTTTACTTCTAAAACAAAGAACAAGTCCAAGGTAATGCTGATTACGAAAGCTTATTAAAAGTGAGCATACAAAATTGTAATTACGGATGGTTTTGCATATGCCACGTTTCCTTAATTTTCATTCCTGCGCATTTTTTTAAATGTATCCGAAAACACGAAACATAACGCGATCTTTGTGTATTGCACACAGAGCAGACAGGTGACTCAGGAAGCATAACTTTAGTAGGTTGGTGGACACGTTGACGTCGGACAGCATCAGCCAGGGAAAAGTCGTCAACTTTGTGTAGGCGATAAAGTTGCAGGACTTCAACTTTCAATGGATCTGTTAGTTTAAAAAATGTAAAATGCTTATCACAAATATGCATTATGATTTTTAGTTTTTTAAGGTAGTGTTTTAAAAATTACCTGTCTCATATTGTTGAATTAAATCCGCATGCCTAAACGTTATACAATATAACGGACAATAAGCTTTGCACAGACAGTAATGTTCACAATTTAATGTTCACAACTCACCATTTTTTAGCATGGAAAATGTACGCAGCAACCGTCACATTGTCCCCAAATCGATGATGGCATCCTTCGATTTGACAAACACGGCCTTCTGCTACAACGTATCGGTGTAGATCTCGTTTTCCAGGCGTAGGATCTTTAAAATGTAAGGGATAAATGTAGTGCCACGGAAGTCCAATTTCGTCCATAACGCTCCATAATGCCGCATTATGCGTCATGTTTGTCTGCGGTTGAAACTCGCCTGCAAAGCATACAATAAAAATCATTTAGAGTTTCGCGATTTTAGATTTAGCAACGTATGGTCATTATGAATATAATAAAATTTTATTTTTACGACGAGCTGGCTGGTCCTCAATGTCTGCTTCAGTTGGTCCCTCCTGTCCGACGTCATCAGCTTCCGAATCGTCTCCGGAAGATGTTCCATAATCTGTGCTTACTCCTTCTACATCAATGTCATTGGTAGAGTTGGATTCTATAAAAATGTAATAACATGACATTTGGGATACATACCACTTTTCATGATACAACTACGTACAAATTTAACTTATGTTTTTAACCTTACCTATATCAGTGTCGTTATAATTATCACTGGGATTTAAAATGGCAGCATCCTCAGCTGCATTCTCAGGGCTCGACTTTCTATTACGCGGATTAGTCTCGTCATCAGAAATACTATTGCTTCTTGTCCTTGATGGAGCTTTCCTTTTTCTTCTTTGACCTCGACCTCTTGACCTACCAGTCATTATCTAATTTTAATTGGCTTCAATTGAAGTGTTGACAAAAATATTGAACGAAAATTGATCGTTGGAAGACTATTTAACAGTATACGGCGAACCTGATTGTAAATTAGAAAGGACTGAAATCCTTTATGCCTGTTCATTGTTTTTTGACAAATTACGAAGCCTTGCTCTTCCAAAACATCACATTGCACATGCAAAACATTTTACAAAGTATTTGTAAACTTCATTCGCTGTAGTTTCAACCATACGTCGCTTAGAGTTTACATTAAAACTTTCATGAAATTTTCTTGCTACTGTTTTGAAAATAGTCTAAAAGAGTTTAATTATCTTAATTAATTACCTGCAGCGCCTTCATCAACAACCTCCACAAAATCCCCTGACTTCAAACTCATGTACAGAAGTCAGTACAGAGACGACGAACTTCCGGCGGTGAAAGAGGAGCCAAAGATTAAACCAATCGGTCCCGTTCATAAGTTGAAAAAGGCCGCACGCGTGAGGGTCAAGGCTGTGTCAAAGACCACCTCAAATCCCATTGACCCCGTTAGCGCAGAGGAATATGAGGAGGATGACGATGATGAACAGGATGATCTCATTCCTCATGATACTCTCGTTCCTAAACACGCCGGACGGGGTAAATCGAGACATCGGGAAGCTGATGCAGATGACAATGACAGCTCGGCTGAAGATTCTTCCTCTGTCGAAGAGAATCCCAGGAGAAGAAATAAACCAGGCTACAGACGTCGACGACCTGGTAAATTGGTAACTGAAGACAACGAGGAAGATTTTAATGATGATCAAGATCAAGAAATGAGGAGAAAGTTTAAGAACACCCGATCACGCGTAAAGGTTCGGCCTACAAAACCTACTTACGATGAGGAAGATGATGCATCTCCGGCTCCAAAATTGAGTAGAGTGAATAAACAAAGCTATGGAAGGATTCCACTTCCAAGCAGAGGCAGATCCGATCTTATCGACCGAAGCGACGAGGATCGAGATGACGAGGATGAGGAAGAAGACTATGAGGTTTATGATGTGAAACCCGCATTCCATGTCGACAGGAGGAAGAATCTGGAAAAGAACCCTACATCTGCACCACCTACCTCAACGACAACGAGCTCTTCCACCACGGCGAAATCTAAAAACAAGGCAATTTACGTGAACAGGGAGATGTTCGTTGTTTCTGGGGAAGACCGTACCAAGGATGGAATTCCTAAAGCGGAACCCGTCTACCAAACCAATCAACCTCCATTGAATAAATTCCCTAATCTCCTAATTCCATCAATCATCAGTGCTCAGTCTGTGGTGAAGATGAGTGGGCCAGGTACAAACTCAACCGGAGAATCTCAGCCAACGAAGCCCAGCACAACAACTACGACAGAGCCGAAACCTACTTCCGCAAGCACAACAACTTCCACTACGACCACCGCCACATCGACGACAACGAAGAAGTTGAGTACAGTGAAAGCTGTTGTTCCAACCGCTGCTTCAAAGTTGGGTAACAAAAAGAAGGAACGTGACGAGGATGACTACACGGATACTCAAGATGAGCTAAAAGCTCTTCTGAAAAAGATTCAGGATAGACTAGCTGATGAAGTTTATGACTTCGGGGAAGACGCAGCTTTGTACGATTACTATGATGAGCTGCAACAAGCGGTTCACGCGACCAAAGCCACAACAACTACGACTACCAGAGGCACCTTGAAGCCAAAGAAGGGGAAAAAGAATAAGAAGAATAAGAAGAAAAGCAAAAAGAACAAAAAGAAGAACAAGAAGAATAAAAAGGGGAAGAAGAAGAACAAGAAACAAGCCCAAAGAGTGGTGACGCAAAGTATTCCCACGCGCCGACCGGTACCATCGACCACACTTGCGACAACGCCCAAAGTTTACCTCCACCATCATCAGCGCCATCCAGTTAGCAGCATAGAGCAATTTACGTCTTCTATTGAGGAGGCTCGTGAGCAGCCAACAACGTCGACCACCACCACTTCAACAACAACGACAAGTACGACCACCACAACGACCACGCCTCCACCTCCGCCACCACCTCAACCGTCCCACTCCGTAGAGGAGCCCACATCAGGGGAACCTGGTGCTAAAGTTGATGTCACTAGCGCATCTTCACAATCCGGTTCTGTAGAGGCCGCGTCAAGTGTCTCCTACGTTTTCTCCCAAAACGCCAAGGACAACGTGCCGAAGCTGAGGAGGCGTCCGTTATGGATTAGAAGGAAGATTGCCGCTGCCGGAACTCTCGAAAGTGGGGAAGGATTGCAATCCGTGAGAGTACCGAATGGACCACCTGGAAAGGTTATTCGATTGGTGAGGAGGAGGAGACCCCTTGGACAGGCTGGAAGGAGGAGGATCATCCAACAGCAGAAATTTCTTCAGCAACAGCAGCAGCAACGACAAGAACAGCAGCAACAGTCTCAGAGCGTTGAGCAAGCTGACAAACCACAGCCCGTTTTTCAATCAACAACTTCCCCAACAAGTACCTCGACAGTTGCATCGATTGAAGTGGCCCCTCCAAACTACAGCTCACCTCCATTGGAGCAGTACTTTGAACAGAACAGTTTGGAACGAAGGGTTGGCAATTCCGGTAAGGGTAAGCAGTGAATCGACTAGATGAAGCCAGTGTAGTACAAAAACTAAAAGGGAATAATATCGCTTAAATAAATGCTTTCACTTATTTAAATTACAGACTCCGTGGAAGGAGTGAATGGAACAGTGACCCTGCGTTCTCCGAAGAGAAAGCTCAAGTTAATTCGGCTGAAAGGCCAGCGAGCTCAGTGGAGGCTGAGATTACAGGGAGCAGGAGACGAAGATGGATCATCCGAAGGAGGTCCACGACCAGCAGCTTTGGTCGCACCAAGACAAGTGTCTGCGCCACTCCCATTGCAGGCTCCACTTCCTGCGCCTGTGTTTAACGCACAGGCACATCGTTCCGCGTCGCAAGTAGTACCATCATCTCAATTTCCGTCGTCTAGTTCAGTAAACTCTGCGAGAGTGGCAAAGTCTGCTAGTAATATGATAACGCATTATTCCACGTCCTACTCGGCCGAGTCGGCATCAAGCTCGGTTGAAGCCAAAGTTTGTGTTAGGGGAAAATGTCAAATTGTTAGTAGACAATAGAAATACTTTCAGGAATAGTTGTTCATAATTTTTATTTTTTCACACAAAAAATGAGCATTAAAAAATATTTTGGGGGATTGTAAGAACTGATAATTTTTGTATTATAGCTTGGTATTTGTGTATTTATTTATTTATTTATTGATTTGTTAGTAGGAGGTCTATTAAATAGGTTGTGGTTGTTTACCGCTTAGACTTAATTATAGTTACTTTCTCTTTTCCAAATTTGATGTAGAGTTAAGCTTAAAGGTACGTAATCTGATTTTCAAGTTCAGCTTAGGTAAACAATTTTGTGTTGTTTAAATAAATATTTTTGTTACCGTTTTCTACTTTAAATGAAGAATCAAGAAACTATTTTATTAAACTAAGACGTAATTGTTACATATATTTACATTATTGTCCGTAACGTTGTTGTGTAAATCGTTTTGCACTCATAATGTCATAATGCTTTGTGTTTGTTTTGTTCATTCGAGGACAGTTTGAGAGATAATTTTAATCTTTTGAAATAATCTAAATCTAAATAAATAATCGAAATCTAAGCAAAAAGGTATAAAATGATCGTTGAATCGCTGTACTGGGACGTTCCCTTGTAATAAATGTCCATTTACAACTTTGAATAGGTAATATTATGGAAGCCATGCAATATACAAAATGTAACAAAAAGGTACATGAAACTGTTTCATATCTTTACACGCAATAAAGCTTTACTTTTATTACATATTTTTATTGTAAGAAAGAATCATCGGTAAACATGATGTAAAAGTGCTGCAATAAAAAAATAAAAATTTAAATCGTTCTCTGTGTACGCAAACTACAAACATATTATAACAAAGAGAGAGGAAGTTTAACTGTAACAGTCATGCTTGTTAACTTAAATATATAAGCACATATATAATACAACAATATTCACGTCACACTCCACCTTTGGTCCCTAGCATAATAAGATAATGCATATTTTTTACTCTTTGACGTTCACAGCAGGAGGTTTTTAGGCTTTTCATGTAGGGACTGTTGTTGCATCATGATCATTGTCGTCAGTGGAGCAAGTAGAGTTTGTACAAGAACAAATAGCGAAGCATGATTTTTAGAAATGGCAAAGTTCTAAATAAAAAGAGTAAAAGGAGCGTGATAATATGTCTTGCGTCATAAAACCGTGGAGAAGAGCAGCTCAGGGCAGCACGCCACTTCAACTTCTGGAAGGAAATAAATGGGAATGATTGAGGAAATGCAATGCAATATGTGGAAAATAACATCAAACTGGAGAATGGGAACAGGAAAGGAAATGAGAATGAGACGAGAAGGAAAAAGGAAAACGAGAGGATCGAGATCCTTTTTGCAATCTTGCTTCCAACGACTACCGTTTAAGTGTATTCATGGTATTCCCACAAGTGCAATTGTCTTTTATTCAAGTGGTGGTGCGATAAAAAATCTGTTGTAATGCTTTTCCCATCCATATACATACATTATATAAAAAATAAATTTTCACAAAGATCTGTATTTACAGGCACCAAGTCGTGACGCTTCGTGAGGTTCATGTTCTTCCAAAAGCATTGTTCAGCAAACAAGCAACAAAAATCCAATATAATTCCTTGTTCCCGCACACGAACACTTCCACGGAATACAGTCATTGTGTTATGTTCTGCAGATAAGTGTCTTCGTCGTTCATGTTCATATCAAATTATATTTCTTTTCTTTTCTCATCCTTTTTTCTTTTCTCCTCATGCTGCTCCAATATAACTTTCTTATTTTCAATTTCAAGAAAAGTCAGAGGTCTCTCGCTCTCTTCGTTTCTCGAAATCTCTTCGCTTCCTTCTTTACCACCATCATCTTCAGCCTCAACTTCCTTGCAAAACTCAACTCCTTCTTATTCTCAAGTTGACGAACTTCTCTCACTCTCTTACAGTCTCTCTTCTTCACCAACTCATTCCAGACTTTTTTTCCTCTGCTCCTTTCTTCTCTTCTTCCATCCTCCTCCATCTCCACTCTCAGAAGCTTTTTTTTTCAGCACAATAAAAGCCTCTTGTGCATTCCTCTGAGTTGAACAGCAGGAAGGAGTGAAAAGAAAAGAGACGACATCCCATCAGGCATGGTATGTGCATGTTCCTATTTACTTCCTACATACAAAACGACCCAGTCTTTTTTGCCTTGCTTTTGCCATATTCGTTCGATTTTGTGCCCCCTTCCTTATAAGAAGTTGACGTGTTCATGTAGCATTGTTAGTAGTATTGTGTGTCACAACCAACAAGACCTAAACAGAAAATCCTATGGATCGAAAGCCCTCCGTTTTCCTTTCGTACATTTTCATTTTACTTACACCATGCACACACACGAGAATAAAAGTAATACAATTTGAAGTTCGTTTCCCCGTGTGAGCATGTATGAAAAAAATGGGATGCCATTCATGCCATTCTCACAGTCCTTGTTATTGCAAAGTGTGAATTCAACTAAAAGCCCTTACAGAAAAGGATTTTTTTCCTGCTTTTTTCGTGAAAACCCTAAGCACACAAATTACGTCCATGAACACGTAAAGCAACTACCATTTTTTAGCCTGTTATACTTTTCCATTTATTTTTGCGCCTTCCTTGTATCTGATAGCCTCTAGCAAGCTTCAGATTGGCCCGGTGACTAGTAGAAAAGCAGACCAAAATAAGAGTCGTCCGTCGTGGTCGTGCGTGTGTTCCGCTCTCTTCTCTTCTTTTCAGAGTCCTAGAGTTCTCTGATCTAACTTAAGTTTGCGCAAATGAAAGCGTGTAATGCAAAAGCAAAAGCATCAAGCTACAGAGAAGAAATTTAAACTGAACTCAGCTAACCATGCCACTGTCAGCCACAAGAGGAAAATCCGACGAGGCAAAAGAACCACAGAACAGAGCTCTAATACAAGAACGAATAACGATATGAATGACACGATAACGGCGCGCACACTGTGATCGTAACATAATAGTGTTTCGACTCTTTTATATCAAGAAGGAAAAGGACCGACCGAGACCCGACCACCGAAAGAGACTAAAAAATCGAATGAATGTATACGTGCTTATATAACCTTATAACACATATGTTTTAATGTCATGTCATGAGAGAGAGGAGGAAAAGAAGAGGAGGACAACAAGAGGAGTAGGAGTATAGAAGAAGAAGAGGAGAGTGTCAGAGAAGAGAGTACTAGAATTTTATACTCTCTCTAAACCTTGGAGTAAGGCAAAGGGAAAGGAATCTGCTCAATTCAAACTAAACTGGTTCGTACAAATTTTTTTCATCTGTTCCTCCGTTTCATTCCATTCTAATTCCAAGAGAAACTTCATTAAAGTTTCTCCTTAAAAAATTCAACTTCAAGCTTGTCTCTCGCGTCGTCTTCATCATAACACGACGTACATGCATATGTGCACTAATATAATAGAAAGAAAACAAGAACGCGTAATAATAATGATATGCCATATATCGCTCAGTCATTCACTCATTCGGTGGTGGTAAGTAAAAATTCCACTTTGAATTCGAACCAACCGAACTGAACTGAACCAACACTCTCTCTGTCCTTTCAGTCTTCTGCTTGTGTGTGCATACATTTTCGCTCAGCTTAAAAACTGACTGACTATCGGAGAGTCACAGAACAGGTCCACATCCATTATGCATGAGAAATGAGAAGTTTCTCCTCTATGGGCATGTTAGCTCTAATATGACGTCTCCGAGACCGAATTCGTAAATACACAAAAAGCTGGTCCTTTCCATTTTCCATGAGAGTGTGGTAAAAGTGTGAGAGTTAAGTGAGCTGTAGTCTTCTAGTGCTCACGGAAAACCATAATGTTGTTCTAGGAGAACTCTCCGTCTCTTTTGCTCTTATCCTGCTCGCTCGCTCGCTTTACTCCGCTTTTCATAAGTACAGGCACAACTTACAACCGAACAGATCAGAGCATATTAATAAAATAGTGTAACATTTAATGCATTCTCACATACTCCGTTTTTTAATAATAAAACTTTGCAGCTGTCTTCTTTTTACATGTAGAGAAAAGGTCGTCGTGTGTGTCTCAGTTCGTCCATAGTAGTGCTAAAGTGTAATAATAATCATAAATATCAACAAGATGGAGAGATGAATGTTGATGATGACGAGGGATGATGAGGAGAGACGGAGCAATACATGAAGACTCCCTTTTATTAAGTATTATTAGTCTTTAATTTCTTGATTTACTGTAATTAAATAGGGAAATGTAGTAGAACGTTATTTGTTAAAGGAAAGTGGAAAAAGATTGTTTTGCTTGCAGATACAAATTGATGACACTCTTGTCCCTCGTCTTTTCGTGTCGAGTTGATTGAAGTGGAGTGAAAGGAACAGAGCCAAGTGTTATTAATGTTATTATTATCTTGTTGAGAAGTGATTGTGAAGATTGTTTAATCGTAGTAAAAAGATAATGAATGTGCGTGTCTCAGTCTCAGTTTTCTCCACTCCTCGTGCAAACAAAAGACAAACATGTGCATTTATTTAGTTGTTTGTTTGCTAGGTAGGCGATAAAAATAATCACTTTGCTAGTAAAAGGCCTGTGCTCAGTTAGTTAAAGTGCACAGTCGCCATAAATCATCTTCTCCACGAAAAGTCATCACCATCATCTTCTTCGTCATCATTTGTCTTGTCAGTCAGTGGCATGTCATTAAAGAGATCCGAAGGAATGACAAGAAAAAATATTGAAATAAATTAATGCTAAGCACACAGCCAACTCAACTCAAAAAATCATTTTCTTAACATTTCATGAAAGTACTATTGTAATGTCGACCAGTTGCCAGTTGAATAATCACTCAGATTTCGAGTCGGAGTCACTCACATCCTTATCTACCATTTCCATCATAAACGTTGTCTCTTGAGTTGGATGTGATTGGACAGCTTGAATGAATCGGAATGAATGAAGATTGCAAAGTCAAACCAAATATGTCTTAAAAATGTATAAATGATAACTTTTTCGCTGTGTCTGAAACGGCAAGGCAAGCAAGACGCAAAGGGAAATGATAACTTTTTTTTCACTCACACACCGAACGAACCAGTTTTTTGCGCATATTTGTTGTGATTGTTGTGATTTTTTAGCATTTTTACAGATAATAGAGTAGCACAGATAATAAACACATAGACATTACTTCGTGGCAAAATCGTTGTTGTGCGTCTACCTACATTTACATTAAATCCACCTCTTCACCAAAACTCAACTTACCATCATCATGATGTCTGAGTGAAATAATGAGAACAGAGGAGAAAGACGGAAAATTGAGTTTTGATTGGATGATGACCATGGTTATGATTAGGCTCTTCTTGTAAACTTCTGCAAACTCATCTTATTAAAGCCTAATCACAATCGCAAGTTTTAAAAACATCATCTGCACATGTGAAGAAGACGAGAAGTTTGTGAAACAAATTCTTCGGTCCATATTTAAGTTTACTCAAGAAAAGAAAACTCAATCAGCAAAATGTTTATGTTTAACTAACTGTTTTTATCGCCTCCTCCTTTTGCTGCTGCTGTCTCTATTTTCTCTTATTGGTGACTGCTTTATTGTTTCTCATTGTTGTTACTGTAAACCCTCATCATTGTTGGTTGTGCTTAATAGACTTTCTTATACGTACTTCATGTGAAACAGTGCAATATCATTATTTGCTCACCATATACAAATATACCATCATCGTAATTACCATTTTACCATGATCTGATCAAATACCGCATTTTCTACTACTACAGGGACTTCGTTGTAATAATCTGCGATCTGCGACTGTATTAAATATTATTACTTTACTACTCTTTTTACGAGAGCGAACAAACTGTCAAAAAACTGCTTCTGCCCATATACCGCGCTCCGACTTGTCTCACATGCCCAAAAATTATATAATGGTTTGTGACAATAAAAGTTAAATTACATCTACCTATACGTCAAAAACGTTATTTATAACGTGGTATGCAGTTTGCCGTTGGAATATTTGTTGTTAACAAACAAGTTTAATTACAAAGTAGACAGATATACAAACGAGAAATAAAATAATGGTCCTAAATAATAATAGTCTTATAACACTTTACTACTACTATGCACTAAGGAGCCTCTTTTCTGCTGATGTCCTTTAAGGATTAAGAATATTTTCAAAAGCACGGTCAGAGTGAGCAAATATGCAAATCTGAAACTTATTTTTTATCGTCACTCACACGCAATACCTGCATTAGTAAAAATCTCCTTCTCTCTATGCAATTCAACATACGTACCACTTGGCCTATTGTTGCCTACTATTTTAAATTTTTTAAAGATTTAGTAAATAAAATAAATTAATCCTAACACAAAGCTATAACTTTTTTGATAAACGCGTCTCTCTCGATAATGTCACGTCATTGTCAGTGCTTCGATTTGATAACACACCATAACAAACGATACAATGTAATGCAACAAAAATTAAATAGTGACTTTTTTATCTTTGTGCAATGAACTGAAATCCACGCTGTTGCAGTTTTGTCGGCAAATCCTTTACAACTTGCTAAGTACTAAACGTGAATGCAAACAATGGCTATACATTAAAAGAATTTTTAAAACTTTATGCCTGACCTTTTAAAGATACATTTTGTACATATTTGCCTACAATAACATTATCAGAATCAGTGAATTTAAAATCCTGGCATTTTTTATCGTCTCGACTAAACTAAAAACTTTTGTAAATGGTGCTCGGATAAACTGAAGGAACCTCGACTGCCTCTGAGACTGGAATGTAAATGTAAAAAAGTAAAGGAGAAAAAAGTGTCATTTTACAGTTGGTTTCTCCTGGGAGTAGGTTAGTTGTGAGAAAAGGCTGCTGGCGAGAGGAGACATGAATCATCCTTCTCAGCCATCATCATGAATTTACATAGAAATGGAAATGCTAATGGAATAATTATCAGTGTTGAAACTGGAACGTTGCATTTACATATCTACCTACTACACAAGAGGCACACAGGGGCGAGAAGACCCACGCGATACGGAGACGGAGCGGAAGGAGTGAAGCGATAAAGGTCATTGTGAAACCACAGCGTGTGACTCATTTCCACTGTGAATGATGTCAACCGCGCGAGGCTCCAGCAGTAGCAGTGGAAGCAACAAGCAGCAAAGAAGTGAGTGAAACAATGCTTTCAGTTTTCTTTTGCATGTTCGATGAGCAAGTTGGTCAATTATTCCTGTCTTAAGCTTTTAATGTCTTTATAAGTAAAAGTTAAGTCATGCATTTTAAAAAATTGAAATCACATCGCTCTGACTTGAATGATTTTCAAGATGTGAAAGGCTTCGTGAAAAGATGTCGCTCCTTCAAAGAGGACATCATCTCCCGGCTCAATCGAAATCGTTCCACGAGTGGCGTCGATGACCTCTCCTCCGCTGGCGGTGGGGGAGGAAGATCGTTAATGAGCCACTCTGGCATTGCCAGTCCTTCTAGCTGGAGCAGCAAGAGTCCAACACCCGGCGATGATGGCTCAGTGGAGCCAGTTACCTTAATATCACACCGACTGAAAGAAGTGAATCTCACGTTGCACTTTGTGGAAAGCCTGATTCAGAAGAACTGCGTCGAACTCTTGGGAGGAAGTTCCAATGTCATGCTGGATCTGATGGGATGTCTTTTCAATGAGTAAGTTTACCATACATAAACAGTTGGAGGCATTTATTGTGCCTTCAGATTGCTTCCTAAGTGTAACCCTATGTAATAATGTCATTGTTTTTCAGGATCAAGAAGATGCCGTCGAGCGACAGGTATTGAATTACTCTTTTTTTAGGGTTCATACATTTTTCACAGCGGAAGACATTTTATTCATGCTAAGTGTTTTTATTACCTGCTTTTATGGTGCAGTGCACAATTTCAGTCGATCATATCTCAACTCAAGACTGTTTTATCAGACTTTCTCACGGCCGTCGATGCATTGTTGTTAAAAGAAGGTTACGACGATGCACAGAGGGAACTGTACTTTGAGAAGGTGCATGAGAGCATTGCCACCTCCCGAGACGCTTTGTCTGTAAGTTGCATAAAATATGCAGGCTTGCACATTGAACTTCATTTTCACTTATGCAACGCAACTGGTTATTATAAAGAAAATTACCACGATTTTTTTCAGGGACTGCGAAATTTAATAGATACGAATGCAAGCACAAGTTCAATGAGCATTACCTCCAGTCCATTCCCACCTTTAAAGACTGGCGTTCTGTCGCCAGACATGCTATTAAAAACCAACAACAACGCAGTTTCTCCCCCACCAGCATCAACCTCTCTAACCTCACAGAGTCTGAACACAAGTCCAACCAAATTTTCTGACAATTCTCGACCCAACAGCAATTCAAATACAACACCGACTCCTTCTCCATTCTCATCCGGCAATTTCAATAACTGTTTGCCATCGTCAACACCAATAGAACCGGAAGAGAAAAAGTAAGTCACTTTCAGTTGAGCAGATTTATATCTCATTTTTGTTACACAAACATTAAAATTGTAAACATTTTTCTTAGGCCACCTCTTCCTCCCAAGTCTAAGCATTTCTCAAGAAGGTCCTTCGACACAGACTGGCCCGATTCTTTAACACCCACGACATCATCCGCTGGACCGAGTTCCCCTCGTCGTATGTCGTGCGTGAGTAATCAACAGCAAAGCCACATCAGTGGACCACACCAAGAACCAAATAACCCCAATTTAGTTGTAGCTCCTGTCGTGTCGCTTGACCAATGGCTAGAACAATCCAACTGCGCTTCGTCCTCCACTGCAAGTGTTCGTGTTTCAATTAGCAATGCAACTTCTTGTGATGTTAATTCAAGTAGTAATCTCGTAGTTTCTTCATCATCCTCCCTGCAACACCAGCAACAGCTTCATTCATATCAATACAACTCCGCATCTGGAGGAGGTGGTCTTTTGGCTACCTCCTCACAACTGCAACAGCATCATCATGATGTATTTCAGGGTGATCCAAGTCACTGGATGAATTCTGCCATTTACGTGGGACGCTCCACAGCGCATTCCAGCGCCAGTGATTCGATGCGTCAGGAGCAGCCGAAGATTGTGGGTCCAGCCCGTAACCGAACCTATTCTGATTCATATCAGCTAGAATACGATGAAAGAGACCTTCACCATCACCACCATCATGATAGCAGCGGTGGCCACCTCGACAGACTTGTGTCTGACTATGAAAGAAGATCGGTGAAATCAGGGACAACCCATAATTCTCTTAGCTTGAGTTTAGGCAGCAGCTTAGATAATTTATTGCTTGTAGACGCACAATCTCAGCAATCAGGTCTTAGTCCGAATTCGAATACATCGGGAACTGGATGCACAGGGGCCATGCACAGTTTATCTGGTTCTTCAGGCAATCACCCTTCGGATGCCACTGGAAGACTAACAGGAAACTTTCAGGATTTGGACGCAGACGAGGATGTTTTTGTAACGGAGGTAGTCGACGGTTGTCAACCACCATTGAGCCGTTACCATATACCACCTCCGGTCCCTCAGCCGGGTTCCAGACTCAGCAAACAAATTACAGTACAAGAAGACAGTGACAATGAGATTCCCCCGGAATTGCCAGAGAAGAGAAGATTAAAGAAGCATTTCACGGTAGACCACGGGTATCTGGGAATGCCAGGAAATGAGTTTTCATGCTACGGCAAGCAATCGCAACTACCTCAACAGTACAACGCCAGATGCCACAGTCCATACGACAATGTGGATGAAAATGACAGCATACTTCAATGTTGGCCAGGTCATGAAGGCTACAAGAATCAGCCACAACATCAGCAATTTATGACTCAATCGGAAAGTAGGGTAACACTGACAGGAGGTAATGACTCTGAAGAAAGGCCACCATTGCCTCCCAAGAAGAAGCATAGTTTAAGTAAGTTCAAAATAAATGATTGTACTCCAGTTGCCGATTTCCTGTTTGTGAACCGTTGAATGATATTTAATCGTTGTTTATTGATTTATTTCAGTTGCTGCGTACGTGGAATTCATGCACAACTTCGACCTCCATTCCCAGCGTCACCAACATTTCTGTAACCATTACACAGCACGAAACCATCATTTCATGAAGGATCAAGAAGGCATATCATCAGATGAGAATTCTCATCATTCACATCATCAGGGCTTTCACCGTCATTACCTCTGTGAACGGAGTGCCACAATGTTCAATCCAAGTACTGGAGAAATTCCAGGCTTTGCTGCAGTCTCTTCAGCATCCTCCTCAAGAGCGCACGCCGCTTCTTTCGCTGCAGCAGGAGGGCCTGGAAGCGGAGTGAACAAAGCCGCTCTTTACTCCGCATCTTATCACCATTTCACCACTTTCTCCAACTCATCCCTTCCATCTGAAGAAAACAGTCCAACTCATCAACATTTTCCCTTGACAGGCTCCAGCTCCTCTACGTCCCATTCACTCTCAGAGCAAGCGAGTGGAGGGGAGAATGGGAATGGGAACGATGCGAGGCCACCACTGCCGCCGAAAAAATCGCGAAGTATTCTGAGAGGATTACTGGGGGATATGAGTAAAGATTCTAGTCTCGAAAATGACAAGAGTGGCAGCCTAAACAACCACAGCTTTGAGAATGGAAGCCCAGCAAGAGGTGTATCCACTCCGTTGTCACCGGCTGCACCTGTGCCCCTGTCACCCTCCCACGTAAATAACTGCAACATGTCTCCGGTGAAAGCAGTGAAAACGCCTACATCCCCCGCTCCTCCTGTGCCACAACCAATTTCTCCGAAAGTGGAAACTGCTCCTTCCCCAACAGCAACGACTGCAGCGGCAGCTGTACCACCCGTAGCTTCAAACAACAATGAAAGTGGAAACGGTTCTAACGGCAAGAGCAGCCTGGATGAAGACAGTATTGACCTGTTCATGATAGACGCAACTCCTCTTTTAGTTATTAATAAGAATCCACCTACAAAATCTAGTCCTCCCACGTCAACATCGTCCGCAAATAGCAATGCAAATTCGAAAGCGACTAATAACTCGAATAGTAACTCTAATTCTAGTGAAGGTCAGTTGGAAGTAAAAGGCGCTGAACCAATGGTACTACTCGTTTACGCCACTAGTCCGGATGTCGTTGGTATGTCGTAACGCAGTTTTACGCTTTTTATGTTTCTATCATTCTTAATGGAATTTACATGGAATTTATTTTTGCAGATGGAAAATTTCGCGAAACATTTTTGCTAACGTATCGAAACTTTCTCCGGCCTACGGATGTGGTAACACTTTTATGGAAACGATTTAAACATTTTGAAAACAAAACGGATCGTACATCAATGATCCATGCGAGAGCCACCTTGGATCTTTTTGTGGATGTCGCTATCGGATTAACGCCAATGGATCTGGACGAGGAAATGGTTGGCCGAGTGAGGAAATGTATATACCATCTAGTCTGCGCTGGTGAAATCCAGAGTGCTTTAAAAGCCAGGAAAGGGCTTATTCATAAGTATCAAGTCAGGCTGAAGATTCTGAAGCCACAACCTGCACCTGCCACCTTGGCTGTCACTACAGAGTAAGTGTGCAAATCACTGTAATTTTAATACAATTACGAATTACAACTAGATCTCGTAGAACTTTTGAGTGGCACGGTGTCACTCGCAGATAACCTTATTCTCTCTAAACCATAATCGTATTACCTCTTCTACAGAGCACAATCTTTACTGAAATGGAGCGCCACGAGCATAGCACAACAAATGACACTTCTGGATGCGGACTTATTCCGTGAACTGGAACCGGCCGAACTCCTTCTTTGGGCAAGAGAGCAAGTGGAAGACTTGTGTCCAGCTTTGAATAATTTCACAGAACACTTTAACAAAGTTTCTTACTGGTAAGTCTTAAATTCAGCAGAACGGCTTTTAATTGTATTATGGATAAGTTAATTTGTCTAATTGGATAATTTGAATAGGACAAGAACCAGAGTCCTCATGTGCAACACTTCGCGTGAGAGAAATCGCACCATGAAAAAACTGATCGGGGTAATGCGTAAGCTGAGAGAGTACAACAACTTCAACTCTCTTCTTGCTGTGCTAGCAGCTCTTGACTCCGCTCCAATTCGAAGGCTTGGCTTCTCAAGGAGACTGACCGAAGCTTTAAAACCCCACGCAGCCCTCACGGATTCGTCAGGTTCCTTCAGAACATACAGACAGGCTTTGGCAGATTGCCACCCACCTTGCATCCCTTACATGTAATAAATCAAAACACTCATGCTTTCTCTTGGATATAATTTCGACATCAAATTTTTAAAATCTTAAACGTTTCCTTTACAGCGGACTTGTCTTACAAGATTTGACTTTTGTGCACATTGGCAATCCGGACTTCTTGGTGGACGGCAAAGTAAATTGGGTGAAGAGGCTTCAACAATGGGTTATCTTGGAACCAATTCGAATATATCATACGTGGTGCGTTAAAAATATGATTAACTACCTGATTAGTTCTATTCTATTCTTTGTGATAAGTAGTGAAATGTAATCAATGTGACATTTTTATTTGCAGTCATTACGGGTTCTCTAGGAATGATGCACTTCTTGCATTTTTAAACAATTTTGATGAGTACTTAAACGATGATGACTTGTGGCAACTTTCGGAGTCGATCAAACCACAGACAAAAAATAATTAGACAACAAAGAAGAATTAATGTGTTAAAATTTCATTTTACCCCGTGTGTTACCAATATCTTTATAAAAAGCCAATTTTTATAATTTAAGAAAATGAGAATCTCAACGTAATTTATATTATCGCGAACACGAGAAATGCAAAAAGGAAAAAATGTTATAATGCAAAAAATCACTAATCAGTTCCTATTTTCAGACGAAACCAAATCCTACCTTTTACATAGGCCAATAATAAGATTTTTTTAAACCGTGAAACAGAGTTGTAAAAATATCGTACTATTACAATATTATGTATTTAAAGTATTTACTGGACGAATTCACTATTTATTCATGTTTTGAGCGACTGTTGTGAAAAATGATAATGCAGCTTATCTAACTACTAAAACCAAAAAGAACCATATCCTACTTTGAAACTAAAACCAAAACGCAGCTTATCATTAATAATGATTAATTCTTACATATTTATTAGCAATGTTACACTTTCATGCAACGCACTGATTTGTGTGCAACAAATTTCGATGAGCTACTCACTGTTTTATTTACAGTTTTATGTAGTAGCAATTTAATGGTTGTGGGGTTGTGCAATACTATAGAATAATATATTATTTATTTATTAATAATAATAAATAAAGTGTTTTGCAAAGAAAAATTACCAAATTGCCGAATCCATTCATTTAAATACACATAAATATGCTATCCGACAAACTCATGGGGTACTATGAGAAAAGACATCATTCCAATTTTTATCGTTTTATGGGATGCTGATGCTCCTATAATTGAGTAAAAACTGCAATTTCTATTTTAATGAACAATTAGTCAATAATAAGACGCAACAATGCAAATGGAAGTATGTGTGCCCTACCCATGATTAACTAAAATTGCTTCATTCCGGGAAATAAACTAAGGATGTCGATCTTAATGTTTTTGTTGTTTCTTTATTTTTCAAAAGTACATTACGAAAAACACTGTCTGTAATCTGCCAAACTTTTTACTTAAGAGGAATAAAACGAGAAGAGTGCGTGGCACCAATACCGGGCCTTCCGTGCTTGACAGGTTTGTAGGTCACGCTGAATTCGCCCAAGTAGTGACCGACCATTTCAGGCTGAAACAACAATTTTTCAAATGAACTTATTACTGAAGTATAAAACAACAGCTACAACAGTATAGTATGACTATGACAAATGACAAGTCTTTCTTTATATGTCGTTTACCGGAAGTCCGGAAAATAAGTATTTAAATGATTATTAAAACACCTACCTTAATTTCAACTTGATTGAAAGTTTTGCCGTTGTAAACTCCTACGATACTTCCAATCATTTCTGGGACGATGATCATATCCCTAAGATGTGTTTTGACGGGCTCGGGCTTCTCATTAACTGGCGCCTCCTTCTTCGCCTGTAATCAATGAAAAAGAAGCAATACACTGTTAAAATTGTCATTATCACCATTAAATTTTGACCATGTTGTTAATGCATTTTCCACAAAGCGTTCAGATATTATCAACAATTTACAGCCTGATTTTGTACACACCTTCCTCAGCTTTTTCAAAAGAGCAACATTTTTCCTCTTAAGCCCTCGGTTGAAACGCCTGCGAGCTCGGGCATGAACCAATTCAGTGAATTGCTTCCTGTACAGCAAAAAGACAATCAAATATTCAAATATTAATAGCAATGCATACTGACTGATAGTAAACTAAATAAAGTAAATTATAATCAATATAATCAGTATTTGAAGTCAATTAACAATTGAATCAACTTACATGTTCATGTCCAGCAGCTGATCAAGATCTACACCTCTGTAGGTGAATTTACGGAAAGTCCTCTTCTTCTTTAATGCTTCGTCCTGTAAACAATTACATTTTAAGTTTAATAAAGTCAAAAATAACGACTACAAAACCAATTAAAACCTTCCACTACTAACAAATTAAAGGATACGTCCATTGTATTGCAAATCACTCTTCTACCAACTACGGGCTTATTTTTCTTCAATTAAATTCAGCTAATTTATCGATTATCACTACCAAAAATACTAAACACGAAATTTATTTTAAAATACTTACGTCAGCCATGTTGATTTAATTAGTTAAACTTTTCCAAAGTTAAACTCGACCAAATTCTTTGACAAATGCTCACTAGCAAAGGCAAACCACGAAGAGACAGGAAAGGCTAGGTTAAAAGTTTCTGTGTTGAATGAAATGAAATTGAGCCAAGAGTTACACGCCGCACACACTGCAGCCAGATTTGGAGTCAAGCGCTTTTCCTCGATGAGACTCGGTGCACTCTGCGCAAATGATAAGCGGCGCATTTCTACATCAACTCTAGCAGCAGATAATACATACCACCACAGAGTCATTGAAAATGCAGTGTTTGGACTGAAATCTCGGGGCGACTCGAACAACAGTGGCGGCACCCAAATCTACATGAACTCTGCAGTTGGAAAGGAACTGGAACGACTTTCTCCAAGTTCATAAGGGAAAGTGTTCAAAGTTTCCACAATTTTTCATTTGTTTGTAACTGTTTGTTAAATATAGCTGCTGGAATTGTACGTAAAATCCTTTAATATGTGTTTAATAATCATAAGGGGACAAAGGCTTTAGCAGGTTTAGCAGTTAGTTAATTTTTGAACTTTTTCTATTCCAGGTTATTTTCCCCAGAAGTACTGAAAGTTCTTTCTTTTAAATAAACTGGAAACCACTTTATTAGATCAGCTCAATTTTAGCTCAGAAATTATGGCTGCAAAGGGAAGCGCCGAAGCATTAAGTTTGTTGCGGACGCTATATCGAGAGCTCCGCCCCACCGTTAACGATCCACAGAAGCATGTATACCAAACGCAGCTTTGGAAATACATCATGGGGCTTTGCAGGACTTGCAGAAATCAACCCTCCAGCAAGCTTCAGGAGCAGATCCAAGGGAATCTCGAGCAGACTGGGAAATCATATCTTCTTTATCTGCAGGGAACGAAAGAGTATTTCAGGATATCAGACGAGTACAAAGGGGCTGGGGAGATGACCGCCGATGCAACAGCCAAGATGCTCGGGTTCAAGATGCCAAATGAACCAAGAGATCCTCCGAAAGAAAGAGTTCAGAAAGAAGTGCATTTTCAGAACTCATCGGCCCCTCTAAATGCACCTACAATTACAAGCGACAGTGGGTTTTCAAGTAGTCAAAAAATTCAAGCCGCTCCTAACAACCCAACGTCAAAACTTTCTCTAGGAATAGAGACGCCACAGTCTAGATATAAAATGACGTAATTTTCATGACGGCCGTTTTGTAGAATCAGAAATATAAATTATTTCACGTAGTGAATGTTCATGTAAGTTGTTGAGTGCAGATTTATTATTATGCAATCTTTTTAGTGTACCTTCGGAACAGAAAAATGATAAAAATATAAATTTAACGTTTCGTCGTTCATTTGTTTAGACATGAAGTAAACTACTTCATCTGTTCAATTTAAAGAAACTCAGGTGTATTATTCAATAATTTGGAAAGTTTTTTTTTGCATCGTTAATAACTAATTCATTACACGAATTGTTTTTCTAATTTTGTCAAAAATCAATTTCTCTAAACCAAGAAACTGTAACACAACCAGTAATCATTAATTAGTATTTTGAGTGCTATTCTTGAGTTCAGAATTGGAGTATCAGAAGAAGCTTACCATACCGTTACATGCTATCAGTCAATTCCTTCAATTAAACTTCTAAACTAATAATTCTAAAACTCTGCGCAATTCCAAACGTTCATTTCATCTACACACTACCACTACCTAGCTACGTTCTTCATACTCCATCTTCGGTGCACACAAGTTATGTAACAGTTTTTTTTTGCATGAGGTTATCTAAAACTCTACATAATAGCTGTATTGCCACAATTATTTTTTCGCATGCAGATGCAGAATGTTGAGTCTTAACCTTCCATTTCACCAGAATCAAAAACAAAAAGTAAAATAAGTATTAAAAGAACTAACCATTTACATAATTAACTACATATTAATTCAATTTACAATTACAAAACACGATTGTTATACGTTTAGGTTATTAACACTTAGCAAAGTAATAAACAATTATATGGGATATGGTTTCAAATCCCAGATTAAATTTTACAGAAAAGCGTTTACATATTTTCAATTTATTTAAATATGTAAAGTTAAGATTGAATTACCGGCTATTGCCAATAAATAATTATACAGAGACACTATCTCCATAATATTTTATTTTTTCCCTTTTCAGTTGTTACAACCTCATCCATAACAGTACAGTGAATTTAACTTCATTTATGAAAAAACTAGAATCTGCCCGATCGTCTAGAACTAGTTTCAAGATATTTTATATTTTTTATGTCTGCATAAGTTTTTACAGTGCTTTAAAGTTCTTGCTTGACCTAATAAATGGACTTCAATTCACTGCTACCATATGGATGGGTTGGAGCTGTTAAACAACAACTAACAACGCTGGCTAAAAGAAACGACTAGTAACCTACTACTAATTAAGTATCCAAAATCACCCTAGTGGTATAACAAAAAAAATAAGCATGACATAGTAATTCTGAAGCATTAGACATATAAGTGGCCTTAACTTGCTAGATTCGGCTCTTAAAAGGTCTTTATATTTAAGTCGCAGGCTCCGTTTTAATATCAGTGTCCATACTGTTTGCTGCATCTTCCTTCTTATCTTTCTTTTGATCATTGCTACTTTCCCCATCTTCCCCATCAGCAACGTCACTATTGTCTCGGCGTCGTTTTCGGTTATTCATTAGCTTTTTCTGGAACCGCGGCAAAGGTTCCATTCCTAATACCTTATGAATTTGACGGAAAGCTACTTGCCGCAGTGCTTGCTAAAAGTTAAAAAATAAAATTCTCATTAACAAATCTATTATGTTTCAGTTACAGCCACTAAAAAATTATCTTTCTTCAAATACCTGTGCATAAGCTGTCATGTCCTCTCTACATTGGTTGGTAATTCCCCGGAGTGCGTCTACTGACTCCTTTTCACATGGGTCCAACAACCCCGGTCCACTTTGCAGAATAATGCCTGATGAAACGACCTCAAGGACCACTCGCAAAGCCTCACCGGGACTAAGCGGAACGCCCGTGCTGTTAATAGCCTTCTCGGTGAGAAGTTCCACCGCCTAAAATTTCATGTATTTTTAATTTTTAGAAATCACACTTCTACAGTGTTTCTCGTTCAAAACCCCGTTAGTTTAAGTAATAATCTCTTACCCAACAGGGAAGGGCGTGCCATACAGCAACTCTTTGACATAAGTCTCTCAATATTCGGATAATAATCACGCAGCTTTGTAATGCAGTTGCTCTAGCCTGATGAAATCGGAAAAAATCAGTTGCATTAATTCCACTGTATTATTACACAAACTTACCATTCACATCAGTGAGTGAGTAAAGTGAAGTCTAAAAGATTGATAGAAAGAAAAAAAGGAGTTTACAGAAAACGAGTAAAATGATTTTAGGGAAAATAATACTAAAACAGTAGTGGCAATCAGTCTGCGAAGTAAACGTTTTCAAGACTCATATTTTAAACTTAAATCATTTGAAAAACTTGTAATCAAACAAACAATTTAAATTGATTACATCAAAAAAATTATACATTTTCATTTGAAGATAAAAAGGTGATACTGCCACCACCTCATTGAATTTTTTTTACGAAAGGATGATTCCTTCTTTGAAGTCGACTTTCTATACCTTTCAGCCTCATGTTTCAAAATTCATTTGTAAAAGTCTTTCTTTTAATAACTACAATACTGCAAACTTCATCTTCAACATTTAAAAAATTCAGATACATAATCATGGAACACGATTAAAATCATCACAAGGCTGCAAGGAAATTGAAGGTTACGTAAACATGAACATGTGCCTTAGATCTTTCAAATCTACATTGAACGTTGCTTTTGTTTGATTTTAAAACGATTCATTGGTTGTAATGACATTAAATTGTGAATGCCTTTGTCCACTAAAATTGCAAATGCAAACCAATTAACCAATTAAAGGCATGTACTATTCTATAACAGTGACTTGAAGGACGAGCAATAGGTCTCTAGTTAAAGAAAATAGCTGACGGAAAAAGTAAGTTTTTGAAAAATTTCATGTTACAATAGATAAAGAAGTCTAGAGCACATGTGCACACCTGGAACCATTTCGCATGTCTTAATTCGGCCAAAGCATCTAGGCATTTCTCCTTGTCCAACACATCTGGCGCGTCCTTCACCTGAGTTGCTTGGGCCTCTACATGTACATTAACACACATCAGATCAGATAATTGATTCGCTGCTGCTTTCACCCCATTCACATCTTTACCACCACGAACGCCATGACATGTCGAATGACACCAAAATGAAGCCATGCAAATCAGACGTTCCGGTAAGATGTGTGAGGTCCACTTCTTAAATTTAAACCTTAAACTATATCAAGAAATTGAATTTGGCTCATTATTATTAGAGATGTTAATAATAGATAATTAATTGCGTTTTTATGATTAATAAAACAGTTTCATTTTCTGAGTCTGTGTGTGTGAATGCTTGCGTATCAAAAGGTGGTGGCGGTTGTGGTCAGAATATTAGCAAAGAATTTTCGACTTTCTCGACGAAAAATTAGTGGGAATCCCGTTTTCCCAGAGTCTCTTCCACATTTTTCATTGTTGACGTGGCGTAGCAGGAGGATTGATTCATTGACAGTCGGTGATCTTGGATTTGACTAAGGTAGTGTTTGCAACAATAGCTTCTGCTCTGCTGAGGCTCAACATTCAAGGTTATTGGCGTCTTTCCACGATAAGATTCGATTGAATAAGTCTATGATTTTCACTTTGAGTCAGTCTCTGATGACAATCGTTCCAAATAAAAGATCGGGACGGTTGGACACCTCAGCAGAGCTTAGCTCCATTCCATCACAAATTCTCGCAGCTCCACCAAATAATTTACTAATCTCCAACTCCCATTCAAAGCCATGATCGAATTATGACTCCACTTTGAATGACTTTAGGATACAACTTCCACAATTGATCGGCACCAGTTCGAAGTCACACTGCAAAACCACTTGAAACCTCTCCGAATTTAGACAAAATTTTAACAAAACCTTTTTACGGAGACTGTAACTGTATTTCATTAGAAATAAAAACTAATTTAGAAACCGCTGATGATTACTCCAGGACACTTTCGTACAAATGGGTGGCTACACTGTAGTAATACGCAAAGATTCATCACTTTCTCACATTACTCACTAGTTGGAAATAAACTGAGCTTTAAAGTGGTTTTGATTTTTAAATTAAGTGCATCTGTAAATTATTCATTAGTTTCAGTAGTACTTGTTATTACTACTTTGAAACACACTGGAAATGAATCACTTTGTATGCACTTAAAATCAGGATTTCGAAATGATCTCTTCGTCTTTTGATTCATACCACCAACCATATATGAACCAACCGATCCAAAACTGAATTGAAATATGAAATGATTGCATTGCGTAATTCACTGTTACATTTACAGTGAACTTCGTCAATTTTCCTGCTGGGAGTTTCAAATATTCTTCGAAAAATTTCTTACCACCTGCCGCTGCACCAGTATCACTTCCTCCAGAGGATGGAGTTCTCATCAATGGTGACGTCAGAGTCACGGTCACTTCAATTTTTGGCTCTTGATCCGAACTAACAACCAAAGCGGCTTCCTCCAGTCGCTTCGTCACCTCGTACTTGTCATCCGGTGCCACGCTCTGCGATAATAACAAATGAATGTTAATTTTATGCAACTTCAAAAAACCCAGAGAAATTATCAAGTCCATTCATATTTTCATATTTAAACAAGTAGTTATTACTAAACCGCCGGTAAAAGCAGTTGAAACCATTGGAATTACCTGAAGGTGTTTCGGCAAAGCTTCCACAATTCTATCAAGCATTGCCACCGAAGGTTTCTCTGAACATAAAACTACCAACTGAACGTTTCGGTCTCCACGAAGAAGTAAACCTTTTGCTAAATGACCAACCCTCATAACTCCCTTCAAAACACGAGACGCCTGCAGCATATCCGCTTCTGACTTATGAGCAGCATTCGCTTCACCGCTGTTTCCATCTTCCTTTCCACCATTCTGCAATTTCTTAGCATCCGTGTCCGCAAACTGATCGGATACAAACTTGAGACCTTTTTCGGTATTGGAAACAATCTTTTGAATAGCGTGAAGCTCTTCCTCCTTCGGATAAATTTCGGCATGCCTAGCCATAACATGACGGTCTTCCATGCTCTCTGGTCTTCTATACATTGGAGGGGGCATAAAAGGTGGCATGTTTGGACCTCCATACTGCAAAAAAAAAAATCAAGCTTTACTGCTGATCCCCATTTTACAAGTCTGTCATAATTTATGATATTACGGCGGTTTAAAATAAATGCTTACACCAGGAGGGGCAAATCCTCTAGGGCCGCCCCCAGGAGGCAGCAAAGGAACAGGTCCTCTTGGAAATCTACCGGAAATGAATGAAAAATGTTAAATTATTAACCAAACTGTCAGCTAAACAGTCATCATCAATGTCGTAGAAAACTTACGGTTCTACTAAAGACTGATTCTTCCTTGACTGAGGAGTTCTTTGCGCTCGCCTTTCTTCCATTTTCTTTTGCCGACTGGAAGGTTTCACATCCACTACTAAATCGGGGTTCACTTTCTTCTTATATTGCAAACGATGTCGACGACCTTTCATGTGCATTTCCTTAGCATTCGGGTCATTAAATCGACATTCACATAGTTTGCAGTTAAATGAGACCACTTTACCTGTTTCAGATGATTTAAAATATTCAGTACTCTTTTCGAAATTCAAATATGCACTTGAATTTATTAAAAGCTGTAAAATTATTAATGCGCACGAAGCTTACCATCTTCACTCTTCACTTCTTCTATGTAATCTTGTCCTACAGGTTGAATATCCTTCTCTACAAAATTTGCGGGTGGAACGCTAGGGGACTCCTGCTTAACTGAATTACTATTTCCACTACTGGCTGCAGAGTTAGTGGCAGAAGATTGCTGCACATTATTAGCCGATTGCTGATTTTGTAATGCCGCTGCCGGAGTAGAAGTTGATTCACCCTGTTGTGGCTGACCCGGACCATACCGATCGTAATCAGCCTTTGGCCCTATAAAACTGATTTTCGGTGTTGTCCCACTGGTCTGCTTCCCGAAATTTGAATTCAGACTTTGCTGTTTCTGAGGAGTTCCTTTAATGACTGGAGCAGCAGCAGCATTTTGAGGTTGTTGTGGTTGCTGTTGCCCATTTGCAGCAGCATTGGAAATTACAGTTGGGTTGTCAGAAGGAATGGGCTTTCCAAGTTTTGTATGAAGCTTCAAGACCTTTTGGTGCTTTGCTCCTCGAATATGCGCAGCATAAGCGTCAGAGCCTGTACATGTCACATCGCAAAGTTCGCATCGCAGACCTCCGGGAGTCCCTTTCGCAGTTGTAGTCGCGGTGCCCGTCCCACCAGCCTTCTGAGCTGCTTCCTTCTTCTTGTGTTTTTGACCCTCCAAGTGCTCCTTGTATGTTTGTGGACCTGCACAACTAATTTTACAGACATCACAGTAGTGTAACGTCTGCGGCTTGTTCTGCATGGGTCGGGCTCCTTTCATTTTGTTCATGTGAGGACCTCCTCCGCCTCCTTGTCTTTTAAAGCCAAATCCTCCGCTTCCCTTTGTGGTCGTTCCTTGGGCATAGGCAGTGACCGCGTTGTAAACTGCAGCGTCATAATTGGTAAAAGCCGGAGCTGTAATTTTCATTTTCATTTCCAACACTCTTTCTTTACGTTTTTCCTTTTTGAGAAAGGAATTACCTACTTTTAAAATTAAATATATTGGCTACCAAAAAAAGCCCACTTACCTTTCGAAGGTGGCGGTTGCTGAGGTTGTGCGAAGCCAGCGTAAGACGTCGTCCCGGTTCCAGTAACTCCAGCAGTGTTCGCTGTGTACGTTGGATAAGCGGTTGAAGCAGCTGCGGGCCTGGGAGCCGCCTGCGGTTGAACCTTACCGGCTGCAGCGGCGTTGTAAGTGTTTTGCTGCGGTTGCTGAGCGTAATAATTTTGCTGCGCGGCGGCCGCTGACTGTTGAGCTGGTCTCGTGTAGCCACTGATAACATACGCGTCAGCTGGCGCCGCAGCATACGCCTGAGCTCCCTGAGACACCGGTGCTTGGGCAGGTGGAGGGTAGGGTTGCGCCGTGGCGTAGCCTTGATTCGGAGTGTATTGATTACTAAAAAATAATAAAGTCAAAGTCAATTAGTCATTTTTAATTACCGGAAGTAGTCATAAAACTAGCTTCTATATTTATTTGGTACTTACCCATACTGCGTGCCACCATGGGTAAATCCGTAGTAATTATTAGTCGCCATTGTTTAATTACAATGGACTAATCAACCCGATGACGGACTCTTCTTCGTTTCGTCCAACTTTCCGGGTAGTGTTTACCCGAGTGGATTTTATAATAGCACAACTATTTACTACGATGAAATTGTAAAAGTTCTCCTTTAATTCTTTCAAAAAGCCGGTTTTTAATTTAACTACTACACTTTAAAAAAAAGTAATTTTCACTTTTTAACTTTCAAAAGAAAACAATAAAACAACATCAATAACAGGAATGAAATTAATCAAAAGTATAAACAAACAATTTTACAACGGGCACGTTGAGTCTATTTTTTTT